>JAPQWV010001890.1:0-69945 GCA_027422505.1 Craterostigma plantagineum | reverse complement strand
TACAGAAAGCTATGGGGACCAAATTGTCCTTTAGCTCAGCTTATCATCCCCAGACTGACGGACAGCCAGAAAGAACGATTCCAGACGCTCGAAGACATGTTGAGGGCATTGTGTCTGGATTTTCACGGAAGCTGGAGTAAGTACCTTCCGTCAATCGAATTTTCATACAACAACGGCTATCAAGCTACGATTGGGATGGCGCCATACGAAGCCTTGTATGGGCGTAAATGTCGATCCCCAGTTCATTGGGATGAAATCGGCGAGAAGGCTAGGAAGCCCAAGAAATAAAATAGGCCAAGATAATAATAGAGCCAACTAAATTAGTGAAGGCCCAACTTGGAGTAATTAACTTGTAAAGGAAAAAGGGGCGAAAGTTTTAATGGCCCAAATTAGATGTTGAGATCCAAGTGAGTTGAGGATAACAACAATATTGCTAAAGGCAAGAGGTAAAAAACGTGGAGGTGATGCACCTACTTTGAAATTAGAAACCCACCCCCTTGACCACCAATCATGAGTAAGCAAGGTACGAGATTACTTAATGACTAGGGGAAAAATACGTTGGCATCACCTTACCTTTAGTGCTTAGGCTAACAACAATTATTCCTAACCAAGTGAGAAACGTGAAGAGTGGAAAAGAAAGAAAAGGAAGAAGAGCCGAATGAAGGAGAAGCGGATTCTTGGCAAGCTCTAATCGACTTTCAGCCAAGGAGAATTTAACTTAAACATAGTTAGGAGGTGGAGAATCGAATCCTTATAATTTATAAATCCCCAATAAAGCTTAATGTATAAATACTTTACGTGATTGGGGAGCAGTGGCCGAAGACTAGAACATATTACGGGACGGAACAAGACGAAGAGCAATAGGACTCCGGCCAGTTCAAGTCCACAACAATATTTAATTAGCTTGAGAGGATAGGTAGGTAGCTTGAAGAAAGATGTCTTAAGGGATGGCTTTATCACCCTTATAAATCTTTTTAAAGCGTATTATTCTCCGTAAAATTGTTAGAGTTCGAATGGAAGGCCATCGAATTCATAATCTTGGATTTTATGATTTTTCTTAATTTACGTGTATGTTACTATTTGTTATGACGTGATTTAGAGCTCAAAATATGAGTTCTTGAGGTTGTTGATCGAACAGATATGTTGCGTGGTGAGAGCATGCTAGAATTTTTGGAAAAATTAGGGTTTGTAATGTGAAGTTTAAAGAATCGGGCGATTTGTAGGTTTCGGGCGATTTTAAATCGCCGGGCCGTGTGTTAATTTGCGAATCGGGTGAAAATAATTTAAAGTGAATAGGGAATCGGCCGATTGGAGTTTCGGGTTGCGAAATTTAGTCGCGGGCCCAAAGAATTTCACAGTGTGAGTAAAACAGGTTTCGCGGGCTAGGGTTCGGGCTTCACGGGCTGAAGCGATTCGCGGATTGTGAGAGACTACGCGGCCGAATTTGAGTTTAGCGGGGTGATGATCCTGTGAGAGAAATCGGGCGATTTGAACTCAAATCGGGCTTCACGCGATTGATCGAACAAATCGCGAAATCCACGGAAGTCTTCGCGGAATCGGGCGTTGACTCAGCTTTCGCGGGTTGACCAAGTCTTTTAAGTGGGTTTCGGGCAATTTCGATTTGGGCTTTGACCAGCGTTGACCAGTGGACTTAAATTTGGGCTTTTGCCCTATTTAGGCCCAATTAATTTAAATAAAATTATTTTCAGCTCAAATCAATTTTAAAATAAAATATTGTTGGTACCATAATTTATTTGGGGTCAACCCATATTTTAAACTATAAATATTATTTTTGGATTTTAAGACCTTCGGCCTAGTTTGATAATTGTACGTTTACGTGGTTTCGATGTACGTGTTTTCGTGTTGCTGATTATGTGTGCATTTCACGACATGCATGGGAGAGGTGATGGTACTGTATTTGTACGGTGACACCTTACGGTGCCGGTTGAGTGGGGTAGAAGTGACCGTTATTGGTTGTTCAGGGTTAGACTCGTGTAGCACCTGGTGGGAGAGGGGGTTGGGACACCCATCTACTCGAGATTGAGCCACCCGAGGTGTATACCACGGATATTATTTGGCTCAGGGACGGCAGACAGATGTGAGATTCCTGTCTACCCGGGTTAGTGGTACACTACTCGAGGCATTACACCGAGGTGTAATACCGTCAGGTTGAGATTGTGTGCGGAAGGAGCGACCCGACACGGCCGGCGTGGGCTACCGCACGGTAGCGTACTTTGCCATTGCGCGCGTGGATGCTGAGTCTAGCCGAGGGCTCTGTTTTGTATTGAGATGTGACGTAGGTTCGAGCGGCATTATCATGTTGTGAGGGCATGGGATTGGGTGAGTGCACGCATGCATTGCATATTTTATTACCACCTACTGGGCAATTTTGCTCAGGGTTTTATTTTATAGGTAAGACGGAACCCGACACCGATGAGTGTCAGGGTGAGCAGTAGGCTGGCTGGCGGCGCGTGACTCGACGTGCTTTTGAGGGCGGCGCAGTACATGGGACGCGACCTGTGGAGAGGCATAGGATAGTAGGGTTTAGATTTTTTGGGCTTCAGCCCGTTAGTTATATGACGTTCTTTTTATAAACCCGACTTTATATTATATATGTATATTATTCTTCAAAAAGTTTTTGAAAAATCGAGTCCTCCGCGACTTTCGTTGCGGAAAATCGCCAATTAACTTAATTAGGAAGTAGGGTCGCCACAGGCACGATTATTAAACGGCTTTCTCGAAACCTGTTCACATTGGAATATATAACCACATATAAATACATGTAATATAGGTATATTTATACGTTTAATTGAGTAAAGAATTGTAAAAAGACATTCCATAACTCCGACCCCATAGCCGTGTGGCATGTTAGTCTATATAGCACTTATGATCTCAAACCTTTCACTATTATAAACGCTTTATACCTTAAGGGCGGTTTTTCTATGAATTAGAGAGGGCACGAAGGTATTGTGGATGTGTTGAAAAGGATCCAAAAAAATGAAGGAAAATGAACGAAACTTGATAATTAAAGGGAACCTAGGCGGTTAATGTATTCTTGTTCTTTACGGTAACTAATACTTATATGAACACCCATACGAGTATATCATTGTCTAAATATTTGAATTCCTAATGAGCTCATATGTGAGATACACCCACGTACTTATACTTCCACTCATACTAAGTTATGTATTTTAATATTGATAACTATGTTACTAGGTTAAATTTGTACTTCAAGTAAATAATTTGCATAATGTTAGTATATTGCTAATAATACTTATGAAAATCTACTCACATTAATATTAAATAATGCGTGTAAATAATTATACCTAGCAACGACACGTATAAATAGCGGTGTTTACCCGCATACACGTATAATTAGTAGTACTTAGTAATTGACACGTGTATTATTACTTGACATGTATCAAACAGGAAAATAACTAAAGTAAACTAAGCTAAATAAATCTAATTTATTAGCTATTATTTATTATTATTAATATATTATTAATATATAAAATATTAACTAGACACATGTAACTATTAGCCTCTAATGACTTCTATACTATTTCTCATACCAAAATTCCTAAGAATTGAATATATTAAAATGCTGAAATTAATACATACTGTTAGGATATTTAGTGATTGTGTCAATAATTTAAGTCTTGGGATTTATATTGTAATTATCCTTTAGCTTGGGCTTTGGATTAGAATGTAATTATTAATTTTTGGTGTTTGGGCCTTAATATACCTAGGGTTAATGTGGTATATAAGGTGTTACCAACACCATTTGAAAGCTAATCAAAGATCAAAAGGCTAACCCAAGTTTTCACACACTACACACACTACAAGGTGAGAAAGTCTCCCTTTTCATTCCATCAAAGCCTCTTTGATTCCTTGTTTGGTGCATTCGGGACCAACAAGTGGTATCAGAGCAAACGTGGATCGATCTGCATTGATTTGAATCCAGTTTCGTTCGATTCCAAGAAAGATCAAAGGTGTTTTTGGATAAAAATCACTTTCGGGCATTTTGAACTCGTTTTGGGGTATTTTTGCTTGTTTTTGTGTTTAAAACCTACCCCCAGATCGATTCTATGCCTAAGATGTTTTTAAAACACTTTTGGATCAGTTTTAACGAGTTTTGAGCAAGATTGAAGCAAAAACTTTTCAGAAAAGGACATCTCGGCCATTTTCTGTTTTGGTCGATTTGACCTATTTCTTGTGTTTTTAGCTCACAAATCGGTCGATTATGTGTTTAGGGAAGAATTTCTGAAGTTTAGGATCAAGTTTGAGCGATTTTGGTTGAGATTTGAGCAAGAACGGGACGATTTTTCTGGCAAAACGCGTGAAAGCAATGGAACAGTACTTAGCTCGTTCTTGACCGCGAAATTTTGTGCTTAATCGTTCAAGTCCGCGAAATTTCCATATCCGCGAAAGTTGATCCCGAGAATTTATCTTCAAAACCGCGAAACTTTTACTTATACTGCATTTTTTCGCAACTGCCTACTTTCAAAACCGAGAATCTTTAAACCGCGAAACTTTCACTTACACTGCATTTTTTCGCAACTGCCTACTTCAAAAATCCGAGAAACTTTCATCTGCGAAATTTGCTTACACTTCATAATCCGAGAAATTCCATATCCGAGAAAGCTTGTTCCGCGAATTTTTCTGAGCCGCGAAATTTTTTTGCCGAGAACTTTCGAAATTCTTACATCCGAGAAACTTTATATGCGAGAAATTTCATTTCAAGAATTTATTCAAACCGCGAAATTTTCATAACTTGCGAAATTTACTTGCGAGGATTTAAAATTCTCAACATGCGAAATTTCTATAACTTGCGAAAGTTTCTTCCGAAGCTCTAAAAATTCTTAACTTGCTAAAGTTTTATAACATGCGAAATTTTCTTGCGAAGCTTTAAAATTCTCAACTAGCGAAATTTTTATAACTTACGAAGTTTTCTTGCGAAGCTTAAAAATTCTCAACTTACGAAATTTTTATAACTTGCGAAATTCTTCAACTTGCGAATTTTCAAACATGTTAAATTTTTCTAGTGTTGAAATTTTCTCGGGTTAAATCTTTCCAAACTTATTTAAGATTTGATCCTTACACTTTAGTCTTATCACCCTATACCACTTTTGACATAAATATTTTTTTCTTTCTCGCCTCTAATCTCATTTTTTAAAATTTCTAGAACTTCTCCTAATTTCAAAATATATTTTTCTCTTCATACATTATCGACCATCACACACGGTCACTTAGTTCTAAGAAATTCTTTAAACGATTTTTTTTTCTCAAAACTTATATTTCTCATCTCGTTCGTTCGTTACTAACTTTCTTATCTACACAAGATCAAAACCACGGACGATTCGACTGCACCAACCATGTCTACCACGAATGACATCTCAACAGTGGACTCCGACACCAGGCCTCCGATGCTGCGGCAAGGCGACTACAGCATATGGACAAACCGGTTCCTCACGTTCATCAGGAACAAAGGCGCACCACTCTCTCAATACCTTTCTGGACTCCATCTTCAACGGCCCAGCACAGTTCTGGACAATCATCCCTGCACAGCCAAACGCAAACCCTCCCATGGATGAACGCCGCACTCCAAGAGGTCCCATCAATGAGGATGAAGAGGCTCGCGTACAGGCCGATGAGACTGCCAAAGGATATCTCTTCCAGGCTATGGGAAACGAGGTCTACGCTCACATTGAGTGCTGCACAACTGCTAAGGAAATATGGGATGAGCTCGTGGCAATCATGGCAGGCACAATTGAGAGTGCTCAAGGGAGTAAATCAGCATGTCTCTCGCAGTATGAACACTTCCAGGCCTATGAAGGAGAGGAACTGCGTGGCACATACCTCCGATACTTGAAGGTCATCAATGAACTCAAGAAAGCCAGGATCTCGAGAGACAAATTCGATATCAACAATCGCTTCCTTGGTAGCCTCAAACCACATTGGGGCAATGCAATCGTAATGATGATTCAGAGTAAGGACCTCTCCAACACTTCCATCCACGCTCTTTATGACAGTCTGTCTACCTATGCTCCCTACGTGCAACCCCATTCCGCCAACACTCTAGTCGACCCACTGGCCCTCCTCTCGAACATGACCAATGAACGATCTTCCACCACTAAGACCAAACAGAACAAAGGGAAGCTACCAGCTACTGTATCGGGCACTCCTTCAGGATCCGAAGCTGACACAGAATCTGATGAAGATGTTCGTGATCTACGCAAACAGCTGGCAATGCTCACTAAGATGGTCTCAAAGAAGCTCGGGAAAAAATCCTCATCCTCCTCCAATCGCCAAAGAACCTTTAGCGGCACCAAAAAGACCACTCCCACGGAGGAAGCTAAGCCGACAAAGAAAGAGGAGGAATCAGCACCCCAAAAGTCTGTGAAGTGCTTTCGATGTGGAAAGTCAGGCCACTTTGCCAAGGAATGCCACGCACCACGCGTCAAGGACTCTAGCTACTACGACCGTAAGGCCAGATTGACTCGCAAAATGGAAAGTGGGAAAGTTCTTCTCACCGAAGAGGCTGAGTGGGTGAACGACACTTCAGAAATACGAGGAGCCTAAGGATGAAGATTGCTGCATGGCAAGGCTGGTCGAACAGGACGAGGACGAGGAGATGGTTGACATCAGTGAGAACACAGCTAAGACTCCCATCAACGCTGAGTCTGAGGTACGAATCTCACAACTCGATGATGTGTTTAATCACCGACACACCATTAACAAACCCACCATAGACGCTAAGGAATATAATGAACTTAAGCTAAAATTTGAAAACAACTATGCCTTACTTAGTCTAAAAGTAGAAGAGCTTGCATGTGCAAACGAACGTCTAATGGCCTCTGAAGCGTTAGTCAAACGTCTGCAAAGCAAGAACGAACAAAGTGATACTAAGGTTAAGGAAACTACACTAGCCATCAGTTCATGTGAAACTTCTCGCCTCCTGACGGCCTCCAATATGAACTGCTTACGAAGGAAAGAGTTAGGCTATACCGCAAGGTGAAAGAACTTGAAGAGCAACTTCACCTTAGAAAAAAGGCTGCAAACATCTTATGCCTATTGAACCAACCAGTTGAAACAGAATTCTACGACGCCCGGATGGGAATCGGCCTGGCCAGCAACTGCGATCCAACGCCGCTAATTGTTAAAAGGTATAACATGTACAGTACATCATTCCTACAAACGAGGAAGGGTACTCCCTCGCAGCTCATGCCGTTTGTAAGATCCTCCTCCGTTGTTCTTTCGGAAGAAAAGAGGGAACAAAACATTCTCTGGGCAGAAATCGCGTACGACTACACGGAATTGAATGCTAGTGATAAGACAAAAAAGCCTTCACTCTCCGAAGACATCAAGTCTCAGTTCCCAACCGAAGAACAGGAAATCGCTTTCCGAGAAGCACTTTCTCGCATCTATGTCCCAGAGAAACTTCTGATCATAGCAGAACTAGAACGAACCATAGATGTAGAGCGGAAAGCCTTTGCAAAAGAACGAGAAGATCTACTTTACAAAATCTTTACCCTAGAACAATCTCACAATACGAACAAACTTTCTACGTCGAGTCAAGTACCCGATTCTCAAACATGTAAATGTAAGAGGACGGCGAAGATGACTCCTGAAGCTGACACATATTCAAACACTAACTCGCGTACTCTTATGGATACAGGGAATGTGAGTTCGACATCTCTGGAAGGGAGTTCGTATCAAATAAAGGAGAATCCGCTCTTCGATGACAAGAAGAAAAGACCATCCTATATTCGACTTTCCTCTCTATGTACTGAATCCCAATGTCCTAAGGTCGTAGACAATTATGTTGCCAAAACTTATCTTTCTTTTACCAAGCTTATGTCTATGTGCTGCTGCGATTGTTCTCCCACGCTTTCATGAATATGACACACATGAACACGCAACACTCCGACCACGCAAGCGAACCTCCTCTACGACGTCTTTGAAATCTCCCATCTCGCCTAAACCTAAGATTAAGCGTAAACGTCTCTCGTCGTCAAACGCAAACTCACCGACTACTCGCAAGCCAAAGGCGACCAAAACCGAAGCACGAAAACAACAACCACATCCCCCACGCCGCTACATGTATAAGGCAGCATACATGCAAGCACAAGTTAGGAAAATATGGGTTAGAAAGACCATAGTCCCGCATCATCAAACAACTGACAAAGGGAAAGCTAAATTAGAACCGACACAATCTGATTTAGAAACCACATTTCCCTTTAAGCGCATGAAAATTTTACTTGTATCACAAGAAGGTCCCGTCCGTAAACGGGGACCCAACATTTGCTGATGATTGCAGGTCTGTCATGTGTGGTATCTAGACTCGGGTTGCTCCACACACATGACGGGGAACAAGGAGCTGTTGAGCAACTTCTCCGAGCGCTATCTCGGAAGGGTCTCCTTCGGAAACAGTCAAATGGCGCCAATTCTCGGAACTGGTGATCTCGTCCATGACAAACTGACGATTAAGGGCATCTCTTACGTCGAGGGTTTGAGCTACAATCTCTTCAGCATTGGTCGTTTCTGCGACAAAGGATATAAGGTTCTCTTCGAATCTGACATCTGCAGCATTATAGATGCCTCGTGACAACCTCTTCTTTCTGGAACACGCACGTCTCACCTCTACGTACTCAATCTTACAACCTCTCGACCAATATGCCTTCTCTGTCGAGCCGCGCCAAAGTTGAATGATCTATGGCACCGACGTCTTTCACATCTCAATTTCAAGACCATCAACAAACTGCGTCAGAATAAACTCGTCAACGGTCTACCCCAACTGACATATCATAAGGAACACCTCTGCTCTGCCTGTGAATTGGGGAAGATGAAGCGATCCTCTCACATCTCCAAGGAAACACCGTCCTCTAAGCTAATCCTAGAACTCTTACACATGGATCTATGTGGCCCAATGCCTACGGCTACACTCGGAGGAAGACGGTACATTCTTGTGATTGTCGACGATTTTTCACGCTACACGTGGACGAAACTCATTCGTACAAAGGATGAAGTTTCTGATATAATCGTCGAGTTTGTTGTTACGTCCCAAA
The DNA here is from genome assembly GCA_027422505.1 of Craterostigma plantagineum. Taxonomy (NCBI): domain Eukaryota; kingdom Viridiplantae; phylum Streptophyta; class Magnoliopsida; order Lamiales; family Linderniaceae; genus Craterostigma; species Craterostigma plantagineum. The sequence continues at coordinate 60,877 of JAPQWV010001890.1, read as the reverse complement.
CTCTTCATCAACAGAAGGTTCGGATTATCAGAACTGACAATGGAACTGAGTTTAAGAATAAGAAGCTCAGTGATTTCTATGCCACTCAGGGCATCACCCAGCAGTTCTCAGCTGTGTGAAGACACCGGAACAGAATGGTGTCGTTGAGCGTAAAAATAGGACATTAGTTGAAGCAGCTAGGACTCTCCTCATCCAATCTGGTCTTCCTCATTCTCTTTGGGGCGAAGCTATTCAAACGGCTTGTTACACACAAAACCGGGCTTCAATCCACAAGAGATTCAACCGCACCCCATACGAGATGCTGAATAACCGTTGTATCCCAGATATATCTTATCTAAGGGTCTTCGGTTGTCGATGTTTTGTGGCCAATGATCACCAACATCTTGGGAAGCTTGATCCAAAAGCAATTGATGGCATCTTTGTTGGATATTCGCTGAACTCAAAGACATACAGAGTCTATCTTAGAGAGAAACGATCAGTAATAGAAAGCACAAATGTTACATTTGACGAAAGCGAAGGCGACCTCATGGCTTCTGCTCATATCAGACCAGAACCAGGTCTTCTACAGTCGTTGACAAAAGGTCAACCTTCAATGGCGGGAACTTCCTCATCTGAGGGCAATTCTGGTGAACTGGATCTCGATCTGCTTTTCGAGTACTTCTACCCAGTCCCCAAGACTCCCGCCGCCACCACTCAACCTACCGCTGCACCCACTCCATCCACACCACCAGTTATCGGCAATGACGTCGTCCCTCCAAACTTGGATGCGCTCAATCTCAACGAAGACGACATTTTACCCAACCCTGGGAACATTGCTGATCCTGATGCTGAACCTTCTCAGTCTACTACGATCGAGATCTCTTCTTCGGACACCGGACCCCAATCCAATGAGCCTCCAACCGATACAAATGTGGCCAGCTCCTCTCAGACCAATGTACCACTTTGGGCTCGCTCTCATCCTACAGATCAGATTATTGGGGATCCCACATCTGGTGTTTCAACACGTTCGGCTACGATGAATGAAAGTCTGTTCGCATGCTATCTCAGTCAAGTCGAACCATCACGAGTAGCTGAAGCTCTCACCGATCCTGATTGGCTGATTGCAATGCAGGAGGAAATAAATCAGTTTGAACGTTTACAAGTTTGGGAACTCGTACCACGACCTCACAATAGATCCATTATCGGCACAAAGTGGATCTTCAAGAACAAAAAAGATGAAGACGGTGTTGTCATCCGCAACAAAGCAAGACTTGTGGCTAAGGGTTACAACCAACAAGAAGGCATCGACTACGATGAAACTTTTGCCCCAGTTGCCAGGATCGAAGCCATACGAATTTTTCTTGCCTTTGCTGCTCACAAGAACTTTAAGTCTACCAAATGGACGTGAAGACTGCATTTCTGAATGGGTTTCTCAAGGAAGAAGTGTACGTTGATCAACCTGAAGGGTTCTTGAGCGAAGAGTTTCCTCATTACGTATATCGACTCTACAAGGCCCTCTACGGACTAAAACAGGCTCCCCGAGCTTGGTATGACGTCCTTTCAGACTTCCTTGTTCAGTCTGGATTCAAGAAAGGATCTCTGGATACAACTCTCTTCACCAAGCGGAGTGGCCCGGACATCATGATTGTACAGATTTATGTCGATGACATCATTTTTGGATCGACTGAACCACAACTGTGTGAAGAGTTCGCAGAATTGATGAAGGAGAAGTTCGAAATGAGTATGATGGGCGAGCTGAATTTCTTTCTTGGTCTTCAAGTTAAGCAACTCCCCGACGGAATCTTCATCAATCAGTCCAAATACATCCATGACATCCTCGAGAAATATGGAATGAAGGATGCAAAGACTGCTGCTACACCTATGTCACCCTCTGGCCGACCCGACGCAGACCCATCTGGTGCTCCCGTTGATCAAACCGTCTATCGAGGGATAATAGGATCTCTTTTGTACCTCACTGCTAGTCGACCGGATATTGTTCTCTCGACAGGAATCTGCGCTCGTTTCCAGGCAACACCGAAGGAATCTCATCTCACTGCTGTCAAAAGGATTCTCCGTTATCTCAAAGGAACACCAAATCTGGATTTGTGGTACCCCACTCGATCGGACTTCAAACTGGTTGGATTCTCTGACTCGGATTATGCAGGATGCAAGATGGACCGAAAAAGTACCTCTGGAGCTGCACACTTCTTGGGCGGTAAACTCGTAAGTTGGTCGTCTCGAAAACAAAACTGTGTCTCAACTTCGTCGACGGAGGCAGAATATGTCGCCGCCGCTAGTTGCTGTTCACAGCTTTTGTGGATGAGAATCCAACTACGAGATTTTAATTTTCATGTTGATAAAGTCCCATTTATTGTGACTCAAAAAGTGCTATTGCGATGACGAGTAATCCGGTACATCACTCGAGAACGAAACACATAGATATTCGTCACCACTTCATCAAAGAACATGTCGAACAAGGGACGACTGAATTGCACTACGTCACAACCGAAGATCAACTGGCCGACATTTTCACAAAACCGTTGGATGTCAAACGATTCCAACACCTAGTGACTATGTTGGGCATGTTGAATATTCAGTTGTGATCAATCGACCCTACATGAACTTTGATAAAGTGCACATATTTCCTTTTCCACTTCACTTCATTTTCTATGTGTCGTCTGAATTATGTCTTTTGAGGGGGAGTTTTCGATTAAGGAGGAGCGTCTGATTTTTCCATTACTTAAAAAATGGGGAGTTTTAGATTAAGGGGGAGTTTCTGATTTTGCATTTATAAAAATTTTTTTTTTGGGTTGAAATTTTAAAGTTTGGTCAAATTGAGTCAAAAGTGGACTGATTAAAATGTTTTGGGTTGAATTTTAAATTTCTGGTCAAACAGGGTCAAAATTGGACCAATTGAATCTCAATTGGACTCAATTTTGACCAAGCGCGCGAAAATCAGATCTGAACCCAGCTTTGACCAAGCCCACGAATTTCGGCCCATTTACACAAAATTTCGCATGAACAGTGACTAAAACCCCTAAAACCCCAAAACCCTTAACGTTGTTCACAATCCTAAATTCCCGAGAAAATTCAAAATTTCGCAACCCTTTATTTCAAAAATTTCGCAACTCCTCGCATCGTCGTCGTCGTCAAATCTGCTTTCAAACTCTGTTTCCTGCTAACTCCGTTGTCACAAATCAGCTTTTCGGTATGAATACACCTCAAATAAATCGATTTCCCTTCATTTTATCCTGTTTTGCCCCGTTTTGATTAAATCTGTTAGGTTAGAATTAATTTTTTCGCGGCCTCTGAATCGAACGCATGTTAGATTTTTGATGTTTTATAACCCCAAATATGCACTGCCCATCTAATTACGAGTCGATTGAGTCCAAATTGTTGCATTTTGGTTGAGATTTGAGTAGGTCTAAGGCAATAATCACTGCGTCGTTTCGAACGTTTTCGCACCATGTTCTTCGCCGATAAAATTTTCAGAAAAATTGCTTTAAACGTTAAATTTCGCAGCTACAGTGAGGAAGGTCCCGCGAAAATGTTTTCCGAGAAATTTCTTACGTTGAAATTTTCGCTACTACAGTGAGTGAGATCTCGCTAAATTTTTATCCGAGAAATTTCCAGCGTTAAAAATTTTCGCTGCTACAGTGACTAAGGAAATGCGAAACTTTCGTCCGAGAATTTACATGTGCTAAAATCCTTTTTCGCTGCTACAGCATGTTAAGTCCCGCGAAAGTATATCTGAGAAAATCTTTTTCCCTCACGACAAAATTTTCTCTGCTACAGTGAGTTTAGCCCCGCGAAATTCTAATACACTTCACCTCACATTACATCTTTTCGCATCTTCATTGTTTCGCAACCACAGTAAAACACAAAAATTTCTCCATGCACAAAGCTTTTTCCTTCCGCGAAACTTTCATGAAACTTGCGAAAATTTTTATTATATGCGAAAAATTTGGACAACTTGCGAGATTACTTAACTTGCGAAAATTTTCCATACTTGCGAAATTTTACCCAATATGCGAAAACTTTCTCGACATGTCTATATGCTATAAGTTGCGAAAATTTACAATACATGCGAAATCTCACTCTATCTGCGACAATTTGCGAAATTTTCTTTCCTTGTGACAATTTTCCCTAGATACGAAATTCTACACTACATGCGAAAATTGTCTTCAATCCAAAATTTTTCTAAGTGCTGAGAAATTTCTCATTGCATGCGAAAATTTTGACTACTTGCGAAAATTTTCCATGCATACGAAATTTTACACTGCGAAATTCTAAGTGCTGAGACATTTCTCATTACATGCGAAAGTTTTGACTACTTGCGAAAATTCTCTTGACATGTCTACGTGTTATAAACTGCGAAATCTCCATTACATGCGAAATTTTACACAAAATGCTAGAATTTTCTCAACATGTCTATGTACTATTTGAGGCCACTTCCATTGTTTCATCCACGACTTATTTATATCCATACGAGCTAATCATATTACAATTACTGTCGAGTACAGATATGACTAACAAAGATCAAGCTACGCTTGAAGCACTTGAGGCGGCTGCAATCCAAAGGGACGTCGCTCGCATCGAACTCAACACGCGTACCTATGTCCCACCACCCGACCAGATCTTCCCACTCAGTCAATGGGCGGCCCTGATTCCCAACAACTACATGGTGGACTTGGACAGCTTTCGGTGTGATGCCCCCGTCATTGTAGAAATCCTCAAAGGGCACCCACTTCGCCACGCCCTCACACATGGCGAGCCAGAAGCACAGGTGTATCTTCAACAATTCTGGCATACGCTGCAGATAGCTGGACCACTCCATCTTGCCAAAACCTTATCCGCCAACATTGATCAAGAAACGGTGGTCCTCACTCGCAAAATAGTACAAGAAGTACTTCAACTTCCTATCTACTCTCCCTACGATCCACTACCGACGCACGAACAACTCATTGAAGACATTGACAGACTGGGCTATCAACCAGATAACAAGAAGAAGAAGGACCCACTTGTCCTCAGTGAAGTCACCACCCGCAATCTACCTCAACCATGGCGAACACTGTACCAGATGGTGAACAAATGCATGTCAGGGAAGCATGCTGGTCAGGACCGCGGCAACTTTCAAATTCTCACCATCCTCACCGGCATCGCCTACAACCGCAAGTACAACTACGCCGACATAATCTGGATGGATCTCGTCTCCATGATCCAACGTCGCGACCGAGAAGTCGCCAAGGGAGTCACAAACCGCTTCGTTCCTTACATGCGGTGGCTCCCAGCTCTCATCAAACACTTCCGCTTGCACTCCACCAACATACGCATCCGGCCAGCAGCGGAACACTTCATCATCCCAACTGTCGAGAAGTTCGCCAAGAAAAACTCTCCGGCGAAGGATCGACATGCCATGATAATTCCGGACGAAGTGCTCGCCTACGCAGACCAGACAAATCCGCACGTCCGTGAATATCGTGCCACAACCGCCACATTCCGAGGACGTCTACTGCGCACAGAACGAGATCGAAGCCTACATCTTCAACGATGAATGGCTATACACGCCCGCCGATGCAGTAGCAGCCAGGAAGCTGGTGGAAAATGCTCGACGTCTGCTAAAGGAAGCCTCGCTCACGCTAATCAACACCGCAGACGACGAGAACGGAGAGGAGTACGACGCTGAACCTGCCGAGCTCGAGAACATCCTACAATTCCAAGCGCAGCAAACCGAGGCTCCTGCTGCTCAAACGGATGTGCCCACGGTGGACATATCGGAAGCACCGTGGGAAAACAAAAAGATAACCGCGCCGTTTCAAGAAGAGATCAGGAAGAGGATCTGGCGGCGCAAGGAGCAGATCATCACAACCTTCGACGAGTATGAGCTGATGAACATCCAAAATTGGAGCGAGGAAAAGAAGAAGCTCTATCGATGGAGCCTTCTTTGCAACAAGTGCACAAAGAGGACGCTATCCGATGAGGAAAACATCGCTAAGGAAATGAATCGGGCCCCAATCTGCAGAGTCACTGACCTCCGCCAAGAATTGAAAGGACCTATCCATTACCCAGTGTTCACAGTAATGAGGCAGGATGAGAGCTACAGTGAAGTCAGTGAGGCGGACTTCAAGTTTCTGCGCCTGGGTGACCTATACAGCATGCTGGAATCCATGAAACAGTTCAGACTCGTCCTCAAAAGTTCTGGACATCTCGTACGTGCTGAACCGATCACCATGGGATATGTGGCTCTCAAGCGCCACATGCTCCGACAGGTCAGATTCTTCGCCACCCACGATCTGCAGATGGCGGTGGAGCACAACCTGAAGAAGGTGAATCTGACTCGCCCATCTTTCAAGAACGCGGACGACTACCGAGAAGGCGATGTTATCGACAGAGACGATCCGGCGGTCGCCTACTCGAACTACAAGGGAAAGATGAGGCTGCTGCGTTGTTCCGAAGTGGCAAAGTTCTCGGATGGGACGCTCACCATCATCCAAGACAAACTCATGAGGATTTGCCGCATCCTTTCGGAAGAAGATCCTCTCTGCCGATCCAAGTTCGCGAAGCTCATTGACGCTATAGCTGATCGAATGGTACTTCGAAGGAATCTCCGCGCCTTCGAGTTCAAGCTAGGGCTTCGCGATACACTCACACGCTAATCCACCATCCCAATGCCCAAGATCCAAGACTCCCAACAATTGACACAAAGGGGGAGATTGTTAGGATATTAGTGATTGTGTCAATAGTTTAAGTCTTGGGATTTATATTGTATTTATCCTTTAGCTTGGGCTTTGGACTAGAATGTAATTATTTAATTTTTGGTGTTTGGGCCTTAATATACCTTGGGTTAATGTGGTATATAAGGTGTTACCAACACCATTTGAAAGCTAATCAAAGATCAAAAGGCTAACCCAAGTTTTCACACACCACACACACTACAAGGTGAGAAAGTCTCCCTTTTCATTCCATCAAAGCCTCTTTGATTCCTTGTTTGGTGCATTCGGGACCAACACATACTAGCCAAATAATTGTATTAAAATATGTGACTCCTAAAAATGCACATAACATGCAAGGCAAATAGTTCAAATGATATGCATAACAAGCACACATTATATTAGCACGTAATTCACATGAGGTGAGAATGCAGTGCATGGTTCATATTGGCCAAACAAGGGTTAGGAATTGTTCAGGTATCACACTAACAAAGAGTTATCCTACGGGGGGATGAAGTTCATGGAAAAGTGAAAGGTGAGCAGGACGTTGATAGGTTGCACTTGGACAGTCATTCCCAACATGTTTCGAGTTACGGTTGAGGGACTCTGGCTGAGACGAAGACTTTGAATCTTCTGTGTGACAGAAACGTGTGGGACACGACCTCGGCTAACCAAACGAGCCAATAAGCTGTTAAGTTGATGCTAGTTTGTTGTAGCTCGGGGAACTCAACGTCTCTATGAAACCACTCCAAAAGGTTTCCAAAATAACGAGAGAACGGTTTTCGAGAAAAATAGTGGGAGTCAGACGAAAAATTAAAGTCCTAATTTAGTCTGATTAAACACTACAAATCCCAACTATATGTTTATTTTATGCACTTTATTTTCTTCTCTATTAGTTACGATGACAAACCCATTAATTACACTCTTGGAAAAACATTGTTTGGTGGGACCGAACTATGTAGACTGGCTCAGAAATTTGAGGATCGTCCTCAAATTAGCGAAACTGGATAATGTCTTGTTAAGGAGCCAGAATCGCCCACAACCGAATCCACTAATGAGGAGATTATGCTCCACGATAAGTGGGTGGAAGATTCAGCGAAGATGCATGCCTACATGCTTGTTGCAATCCTAGGTCCAAGGGATCGAAGAAGAAGACGAACAAGACAGGCGTGCCAAGGGTAGAGTCTCCAAGAAGGCGAAGACCAATAAGGTCGAAAGGTCGGGCACAAAGCCCACGTATAAGTGCCTCCTTTTCCAGCAGCTGGGCCATTGGAAGCGTGAATGTCCGAAGCTGGAGCCGTCTGAGGCCTCGGGATAACAATTGGTTTTTGAAGCTAATTGTTCCGTGTATTCTACTTCGTGGATACTTGACTCAGGGGCTAGTTCCCACATTTGTGTTTTGAACCAAGGTCTAGAACGAAGTAGGAAGCTTCAAGTTGGCGAGGTCTCGATCAACGTATAGTGGACATAGTGTACCAGCTACACACGTGGGATCGAAGACCTTAGTCTTATTGTCATTACATTGTTTAGAACTTTCTGACGTTTTGGTTTTGTAACATCCCATCCTATTACTATTTTTCGCAGCAATAAAATATTCATATAAAATTTTTCGCGATTTCCATAACTATTTCCATTAACAAAACGGGCGCGTACATCCGATCTAGTTCCTTTCACAATCATGTACATATATGTACCTATCATACGAGTCACTGAATGCAACAATCTAAATCCATTTTTTATTCTATTTGCTAATGATGAAACAGAGGGAAGCAGAAGGAGAGCGTAGCCGGCCAACCTTGAATCCATGTTTTTATGTTGATGCTTTCTACGCAGCCTGCTAATTATCTACAACAACTGTGAAGACACCGACTCAGAGTATGATCGTAACATGTTAACTAAAACAAGTAATAATAAAATAAGCAGTAGTCATTCTTCCTTTCAATTTTGTAATCATGCCATCATGAAATCGTTGTGCATAAAACTGTCATTCATAGGATCCATAGATCACATGTCATTCTATATGCCCGTTTATTTTGATACTCCCGTTATAGACTAGCCAGACTCGTATTCTGTAAACCCAGTTGGCGCCGATGCATGGGACTCTGTCCATACTGTAAATATCTGTATGTGCCGGTACAGGACTCTGTCAACCCCCGATTTGAAGGGAAGTAACTATCATCCCTCGATTTGAAGGGAAGTATGCCGTAGCATCTGTATCGTACCATTAATAGTCATAGCAGTCATAACGGTTTTTCCTTTCATTTATATGTGTCTAATGCTATGGCTGCGTTTACTTACTTAGATAAGACCTGATAAAGCAGTTTTATATAGATATACACATGTTCACTTTACAATAAATATCTGAGGTAAAGCCCAATATAAAAGCCCGCCCGCTATTATTAAACTCTTGGGCCCGACGTAACTTATCACGCGGGGTTGGGTCTGATTAATAATCCAAGCCCTACTGTTTCAAATCAAATGACTAAATTACCCTCTAAAAGCAAAATAAATCCCAACTATTGATAAACTGGAACAAATCTAGGGCTCGCACGAAGGTGAAAAATTCGAGCAGAATTTCAACTACGAAATCACCGAGGTAATGACAACAACCTTACCCACAATTTAATTTTTTCTTTCATGTAAGCTTATGGATTGGGGTGTTGAACGGACTTTCCTTCTTTGCTCCCTTGCATACGGTCCAATTAATTTTGTTGGTGGTATTTGTTGCTCGATTTTCTGAGATGTTTGTTTGGGATTACTTGTTTTTCTAGTTGGAATATCGTTCAGTTGTCGACTTGGTTCAATTAGGTGCGAACTTGCTAATTGTTGGAAAATACTAGTTTCTGTTTTAGTTTGTTTCATCAGTGCTAATTGTCGACTTGGGATTACTTGTCTTTGCTAACTTGCTAATTGTCGACTTGGTTCATCAGTGCATGATTTATGATTGTAACTGGATGATGATCATGTGAAGTTAGCAATCACAAAAATACTTCATCGAATACTCGACGAGATATGCACAGGAAAGCCTGAATCACAGCAACCCCCAAAACTCATAACCCTAAAATTACCTTTTCAATTAAACCCGACCTCTATGGCTGCATTTACTTGGAATTTTGGATCAATTGGAAATTGTCTTGATGAAGGGCGCCCGAGTATGTAGAAAATGTGATTCAAAAGGAGAACAGAAATGCCATCGAGAAAAAGAGGCTACCTTGTTGCATCAGTGTATGTCGAGCCTTTTAGAGAGAGGGCAATTTAGTCATTTTGTTAATTTCACATTGGATAACTTTGTTCTTATTTTGGATACCAAACATGATAATATTAGTATTGTCCAATTGATTATAACATACTGAACGCACCCACCACTCGGATTACATGAGATATTAATATTGGGCCAGTCTTGTACTTGTTATCTCGTGTAAGCAACTGAACGCAGCCTATATAAAATACCCTAGATAACACAAAGGTCATCTAAAAACACTTTACGGTCATATAGTTCATGTCGATTTGTAAATAACATATATATCACACATATTAATCAATTAATCCATATGAGTCATGTAAACACATAAGGCACATAAGGTACATGTTGCAAATCATACTCACAAGTTTCGCCTATTTTCTTCGTTCGCTTAATCAGCTTTGCCCTTGCCCTTATCGGACTCCTGACCTATACAATTATTTATTTGGTAAATATGAAATTCCAATAATGACATGCGTGCGTGATATGCATGCTTTATTATGCATGATCGTTCCTATCCGTAGCCTTTACCAGAAATCCTAACTTATTTTATATCAAAACCCTAATTGCTACATATATATACATATCGTTTTATTATATACATAAGTGTTTTATTATTTGATATCGATTTCCTTCAAACCTAAGAGAACTCTTTATCGAAATTCATATTCCATGTTCAGTTATTAATTTAAATCCTATGATAGGATTTCGACATGTATCATAAAAGATTTCAAAACAAGTTTCGCTTTCTTCACATTCCATTTCGAGGTTTCTCTCGAAATCCTATATTTGTATTTCTTAATCTCGACATCTTATTTCGAGATTTTCCTTATTGATTTCGAGATTGTATATAAGTCTTCTTAGTTCATCTCGAAATTGTATGTCGAAATCTCTCTAATCTATCTCGAGATTTGTCGAACTCGAGATCACATCTGGAGATTGGCTTAATTCATTCGAGATAATATCTCGAAATCTATGTAATCGATTTTATAAATTTCGAATTCATATCTCGACATTCTATCTAATTGGATTTTTAAATCTTGAATCATAGCTCGAATTCTTTCTAATTGCATTTTTTGAATGTCGAAGTCATGTTCGAGATCAATCGTTTCGACATAATGTTCGACTTCCCAATTCACTCGAGATTATATCTCGAGATACCTAATTCGCTCGAAATCATATCTCGAGATCTACATTTCAGGAATTCTATTAATTTCGACATTCAATTCGAGATTTCCTATATTCTGAAATCTACCATAACTCCTCTCGACATCTCATGTCGAAATCCCCCCTTGAATTCTTAAGAATATGATGAATTCCATTGAAAACTTCATACTACCTTCATACTGTTCTAATCGAAAGATTTAAAGACTCGAACCTTTGTTAACCTTTAGCATACTTCAATATCGAACTATTCAAGAAATAACTCGTTCAAAATCTGGAAACCCTAATTTTGTAAAGTTACGAAAATTCTTTAAACCTGATATAAATCAATTTCCACAATAATAACATACTACAAGTAGACTTATAAATGTTCAATTCTTGTTCCTATACCTAATTATTCCTATGAATATTAATCATTTGCTTAATATGATTATTGATCTCTAACATGCATATGTATATATATATATATATATATATCATCAAAGCAATATTTAATTTCTTTACCTTCGAGAATTTGCCCAGGTTTTTGTTCAGGTTTCGATCGTTATTTGAATTTTCTGCTTCCTCCTTGTTCTAAATGCTTCGTAAATGATCAACTAAGGGATACTTTTTTCGTTCTTATCCTAAGTTAGCGTGTAATACTAACCCAATGACATGAATATCTTACCAATGCTTATCATGATCTTATCTAATATGTGTTATTTTATTATTAAAGTTATTTCCCTCCATGACTAAGTTTTCGATATTTGACTTTAGGAATTGTTTAAATTGCCACAAGTTATATATATCGAGAACTCAAGTTCTCGTGATCTTATGTTAATAAATCTCGAGTTCTTGATTGAAGATTTCGAAGTCTTCAATGACAAATCTCGAAATCCTTGAGTAAAGAATTTCGAAGTCTTTATTGAATAAATTTCGAAACCTTACTTAAGAAATCAATTCTTATCCGAGGTCTTAGTTTTCGATGTTCTATGAATTGTTTAAGTTGTCACATGGTCCATATCGAGAACTTAATTTCTCGAGATCTCTTTATTTAGAAATGTTGAAACCTTTGATTAAGGAGTTTTCGAAGTTTCTATTGAACAAATTTCGAAACCGTTAAAGAGTTTCGACATTTTACTTACTGAAAGGTTTCGAATTTCTTCTTTAGTGATACTTTAACATTTTTTAAATATTTCCTTCTACTTTAAAGAATCTCAAGAATATCATTAAACTTCCTAATTTATTTAACCACTTTAATTAGTACACATATAAAGCTTCTCAAAACCTGAGAAAACCCTAGAAAATTCTAGCTTCCGTAACATTCAGTTCTTTACAACTTATACTTCTTTGAGAACCTAGAACTATAACAATTATGAATGCATGAATTTATGTAAATGCATGAAATTATGATTATTATATAAGGTTATGGTTTCGGTTCCTGACAGGTTTTGCTCAAGGGGCTTAAAAACATTATTTCGATTCCTCCTTTGAGCAGACTGGGTTATGAGTTTCGATAATGTTTGCCTTTTAGAAATAGAAATGTTGCGACGTTAATAAATGGTTTATATTATGTCAACTTAAAAGACAATGTAAAACTGTAAATGCAATCACCAAATCATCGACTGGGTCAAACGATTGATACATCTGGCACCTACGACTCGGTCACGCAGCAAAAGTGAAGATTGAACAGATGGAAACGACCGGCCTAATTAGCACAGTGCGAACATGCCTGAGTTCTTCATGTCAGCTTGTATCTTAGGAAAAAGGACCAAGTCACCCTTCACAGGGACTTTCACTAGGGCCACAGAAGTGTTGGCTTTGATCCACACTAACGTATGCGGACCATTCAAAGCAACGGCCCGAGGTAATTGCCGCTACTTCATAACATTCACGGACGATTTCTCCCGCTACGGAAATGTCTATTTGATGAGACATAAGTCCGAAGCTCTTGAAATGTTCAAAGAGTATAAAGCATTTAGTGGAGAAGCAATTGGCAAGGTCATTAAAGCCGTTCGATCAGATCGAGGCGGCGAGTACATGAGCGTTGAGTTTGATGCATTTCTTAGAGAAAATGCATCATCATACAGTTTTCGCGCGAGGCACGCCGCAATTGAATGGCGTGGCCAACGGAGAAACCGAACGCTTTTAGATATTATTTGGTTGATGATGATTTACACAGATCTCCTCAATGGGATACCTACCCGCTCTGCCGACAGGATTCCTTGCGAGACTTGGTATAATCGTAAGGTGAGCCAGAGTCACATTAGGGTCAGGGGTTGCCCCGCCTTTGTGATAATGTTGATGGCAGGTAAGCCTGAATGGGGTACTACTTGTTCGTCCCAGACGAACACAGGGTGTTTGTCGCTTCACGCGCTACTTTCTTGGAGGAAGAATGTGGCGCCCCCTGACTTCCAGTTACTCATTCTTATTACTAATTCATGTGACTGCATATGATATAAATGAAATCTATATGCGAAAATGCATATTTTCCTTTATATAAAGGAAACTCTCCTGTACAATTTAGAATATTCCTAGGACATAAATACAAGGTAGAGTGCGCATGCGTGTTCAAAATAATCTATTGGTCCGCCACTCATATCGCATCCATGTACACACTGCAACCTCAAAAGTCCTCCGGAAGCTTCAAAAATTGGCCTCGCCATCGTAAAGATCACGTACCGTGATCCCGAGAACCTACAACACATAAATTCGTGGAATGAGCTTATAAAGATCAGTAAGTGAAAGCCATGCATGCCATGCACGTGTCCTAATTTTGCAAAGACATCCGCGCCAATGCTCCCTAGACCTCATATTTTCCGTGTCTTGTCTTGTCTTGTCGTGTAGGGCCCCCGGCTATCTTGCTATGCACCATCATGGGGCTCCAATCCACAAGGGATAAATAATCATTTAAGTGGCAATACCCACTCAAGGGAGCCTAACCCTAGTGTGCCTTTTCTGTCCCAAGGTGGTTCATACGTCATGCGGACGCTTCACACTGGTAGCCTAATCTGAGGCAGTCAACACCAGAGGTACCCTCGGAGTCACTTACTCCCTCAGCTTGCACCCTCCAGGTTCCACGATCCGCCATGAGGGCATTAGCCCTAAATCATGTCTTGCCTTGTACATGTCATGTCTTGACGGTTACGCCATACGACGTCACCATGGTAGCATAAAAGAGTCGTGACTCAACTGTGAGTCGACATCAGACGCCCATATCGGCGAATCTTTATCGCTCTCAGGCGATCGTATATTATGCACGCTCTCATATCATGCCTTTTGTACTAAATGTGCGTGCGTATGCTCATGTCATGAGGATGTGTGCCATGCCATCATATTATGTAAATAAATCATGCGTGTCATGTAACGCAATTAATTCACGTAGGAAGTCACATAATATCACAGAAACACATAACATATAATTTCATGCACATACAATTATGTGTTGTAGTTGGGACTTCCACTTACCTGGTATCCTTAGGTATTAGCTTATCGTACGGTAAATCGCTAACCTTAGTATACAAACATATAAAATTAGGGTTTGTTAGTCTAATTATAGTTTCATGAAAGTGGTTTAGTTTAGAAACCCTAGTCTTGATTTTTCTATGAGTTTCTACTAAACATGAATCTCAAAATAACATATACATGTTTCGAGATTAACTAAATGATTCATAAAGATCGCAAAGTTTATTTTTGAGGTAACATGTACAAGGTTTCGATATTTGAACAACACACGATTTCGACGTCATGGATCTCGAGATTCCTTAAGGACGTGTAGGATTTTGACATGGTTAATGAAATGAGTTCTGAATTAAATTTCGATATGTTCTCGAGATTAATCTCAACATGATTCTTACATCTCGAGATAGATCTCGAGCTGGATTGTAAATTAGATCTCGATATAGTATATGTAAGGATTTCGAGATTTGAATGATACAAAATCTCGAAATAAAATTCGACATGGATCTCGACATATTCTTAAGATAGATGTCGAGCTTGGTTATGGAATTGTGACATGGATTTCGAGATACATTATGAATCTCGACATGGTTGATAAATCTCGGTATGGTTAGAGATGAATCTCGAGCTTGATCTCGAGCTTGATCTCGAGATTCTTACTAAATTTCGGGGCTAATACTAAAATGTATTTCGACATGGTTTTCAAGCTTGATCTCGAGATTCTACCAACATGGATTTCGACATTCTTAAATCCTCATGAAGATCTCGAAATCATTCCTATCAAACTTAACATGGCTTCGAGATTCATAATCTGGAAAATCATATCACCATTCGAAACACCTTATAAAATCATCTAACTATCCATCGAAACCCTAAAATTGATATTTCCTGATTATAATAACATATATATATATATATAAGATTATTAGCAAAAGGATTTCTCCTACTAGCTCGTGTTTTATAAAACGTAATATTAGCACTTATACTAAATCATGAATTTAAATATATACTAATTATGATAGAAATTCATACCTCTCCTAGCTTGCTACATTCTGTTCTTAGTTCCTTCTTGTTCTGAGTTCTCGAGCTGCTATCATAAGAGTTTTCTTATTTCTACAGTACTATATTATCAAGGGTCTCGATAAGTATTATAAAGTAACGAGATTCCCTCTGATCTAAATAACTCTTCTAGTACTTATTTCTTATAATATTACTTGCTTTGTTGTCTTCTTGTCCTATACTTAGCGTAACTTATTGTACACTTGACATGGATGGCTACAATAATACTTATCATTAGTTGATTATGTTTGCACATCTAATGGCTCGAGATTTAATTGTTCGATATTTACTCATTTCGAGATCTATCTCGACATCCTATAATTTCGACATTCCTGTTACTAAGCTTAGAAGTCGACCTCTTCTCTCTCAAAATCAAGGATTTCGAAATCTATCTATCTCGAGCTTCAAATGTTTCGAGATTCCTAGTTGTCCGAAATTCTCTTGTCTCACAATTCTTTTCTTGCAAATTTATAGATCTCGAGATGTGTCTTGAAATTATTCCTATCAATTCGTGCTCCCCAAAACATGGTATTAATACTTAATATTCTAAATAATCTAGGTTAGCATGCCATTTGTTAGAAACCCTAAAATCAATAACTAACCTAAATTCAATTAATTCTTCTACTTGGTTAGTAACCCTAATAGCAACTAATATGTAACCACGTTGACACATAAAATCATAGAATATGTTCCATACAGTCACGTAAATCATATGATATGTATGCATATTTATTGGTCGGCTTACTTATGGGACTCAGGTATTACAAAGAATTTGTAGACAAAGGTGGTAAAGAACGAGAAATAACTCAGAGAGTTAAAGGACGAATCGACTCCTATTTTAGAGTTGTTAGACGACGTTCCAAAAACCCGGCTCAATCGCAATTGGCAGGTCCTGTAGGATATCTCATATGCCTGAGAGATATGGTATGATACACGTCGAGCATGGGGATGCTGCGACTGAGGGATGCATCGGGGACAATCACGTCACCTAAGTCGAGCATGGGGATGCTGCGACTGAGGGATGCATCGGGGACGATCCCGTCACCTATGACCAGACAATTGCTGGTACAGACTCCCTCAAGTGGCTTGAAGCTATGCAGGCCAAAATGGACTCGATGTACACAAACATGGTTTGGACTCTTGTAGACTTGCCTAATGGTTTTAGACCAATTGGCAATAAATGGATCTACAAAAAAAAAAGATTGGATCTGATGGACAGGTGGAGACGTACAGAGCTAGGCTTGTAGCGAAAGGGTATAGTCAGAAAGAGGGAATTGACTATGAGGAAACCTTCCCACCTGTCGCAATGATAAAGTCCATTCAAATCATGTTTGCGATAGCATCACACCTTAACTATGGGATCTGGCTGATGGACGTAAAGACCGCTTTACTGAATGGGTTCCTCCAGGAGGAGATCTATATGGAGCAGCCCAAAGGTTTTACATCAGAAGCAGATGCTCGAATAGAGTGCAAGCTGAATTGGTCCATTTATCGACTGAAAGAGGATTCAAGGAGTTGGAATCTTCGGTTCAATGAAGTATTTAAGAACTACCGATTCATAAAGAATGAAGATGAGCCCTATATTTACATAAAGGCCAGTGGGAGTAAGGTGTCGTTTCTAGTATTGTACGTAGATGGTATCCTTTTGATAGGAAACGACATTGGGATGCTCTCAGAAGTCAAAGCTTGGCTTTCGACCAAATTCTATATAAAAGACTAGGTAGAAGCGACCTATATTCTAGGAATTCGCCTATTTAGAGATAGGAAAAAGGTCAATAGGCTTGTCCCAGGCCTTTTACCTAGTCCTTAAGAGGTTTAAGAGGAACGACTCTAAGAAAGGGTTCCTACCTATGAGCCACGAGATTCATCTCTCAAAGGCTATGTCCCCTCAGGTTGAGGTACAAAGACAAGAGATGAGTGGAGTCCATATGCTTCAGCCGTGGGTAGCCTGATGTACGCGATGCTTTGCACGCGATCGGACATACCGCATGTTGTGAGCATAGTGAGTAAGTTTCAGGCTAACCCTGGTAAGGATCATTGGGTAGAGGTAAAGACAGTCCTGAACTCTTAGACAGACTAAGGACTTGATGCTAATTTACGGCCCAGGAGAATTAGAACTAGATGGATATACAGATTCAAAATTCCAATCAGATATGGATTACCGAAAGTCTACATTGGGTTTTGTCTTTACACTCAATGATGGCGCAGTGTCTTGAAACGTTCCAAGCAAAGCACGACTGCTGATTCCACCACTGAGGCGGAGCACATCGCAGCTTCAGAAGCTGGCAAGGAGGTGTTTATATATGCAAGTTCCTGGAGGAACTACAAGTGGTACCTAGCATAGTGGATCGCCCACTGCCATTGTGGTCTGACAACAGCGGGGCAATCGCACTAGCTCAGGAACCACGTGTTCAAAGTATGTCCAAACATTTAGAGAGAAAATACCACGTGTGACGTGGGTTTTGTTGAAAACGGCTTGATAGCCATGCAGAAAATCACCTCTCAAAGAATGCAGCGGACCCGTTCACGAAGCCACTAGTGCAAGTGGGAGAAATGCCGTACGAGGACTGGGAGTACGAGGGCAATTTGTTAATTGTGTAGTGTTTAGTAATATAATTTGATTACTTCTATTGATGGAATGATTTTATTCAAAACTAATTTATTATTCGATAAATAAATTAAAAGGCATATTATTAAGTAGTCTAAAGATTTCACCTTGCAGTCTGGGTGAATAAGACATATTAATAAAAACCAAATATTGGCAGTTCAATTACTGATTCTGTGGGGACAGAGAGGGGCACCAGTATGCTGAAATACTGCAATATTAAAATTAGTCCACAAGTCTAAGTCTCCAATAGGGTGACTGGATCGACAAGTATGACTTGTTTGTCGATGGGTCCAACACGGTTGTGCCAACCGTTCACTTGGGAAATGGGAGCCCGTGACAATTATACAAGATGAATCTGGGGATTATCTGTATTTGGACACTGACTCGTAATCGAACGATCACACGCTTGGATTGTCCTTGATCGATCGATTGACTGTAGTAGTATGCGTGAACCCTAGACGGAAAGGGTTAACTTGGGGTTGGTCTTGAGGTCTTGACTTGTCACTAGTTTGCTAGGCCCGTCTTGCCGGTGGCATGGGTCAGCGGCAAAATGTGGTCTTGACTTTTTGATGCGATTGCCGAATGAACCGGAGAGCGAGATTTACGGTCTCGATTAAGCTCGAGGTTAACATCCTATGGCAAGTTTAATGTGCTCCAAGTCTCTGGCCGGAGCATATAACTGACTCGCGATAGTAGTGGAGGGCAATTTAGGTATTTTCACCGACTGACATAGAGTCGAGTTCTGTAAGTTTGACAATGCGTGACTTTCACTCGACCGGGACAAACGTAAATGGTTTATACATATAAAGAAAATCTACAGTCGGTTCATGGATTATGATTTGATCAAATTCGTACGCAACTTGGGATCGGTACCACGGGGCTGGCTAGGTGAATACCGAACTCCTAGATATCTCCTAGGCCGATTGAGACGAACCAAGAGAGTCGGGCTTAAAAAGGGCAACCGACACAACGTCATCATCAGAGAGAGAGCCAAAACTATGATCGGTCGAAAATACTAAGTTTGACTAGTCAGGGGTAAAATGGTCTTTTCACCTCACGACTTATTTTGAAATAAAATATTGGATATTGAATATTTAGTATACGATTTAAATTAGATTTAGATCTTTGTTATTGTCTTAGAGAAATATTATTATTTAGTTTGGAATTAATTAATATTTATCGGATATATATAAGTTTCGAATTTTATTAGTAAAAATTTCGAAAATTATTAAATATATTTATATTGGATATTATATATTTAAAATATACTAAATATGGTATTTTAATTAATTAAGATATTGGATATTTAATTAATTAAATTTAAAGTTTGAATTTTGAATCCGTTACTTGGTAAAACGAAGACTCGGTAAAATGGAAGGAGTGAGGATTTTTCTCCTACCACCTCAACCTCTTTTTGGCCAATCGTAAGTGGTATATGTAAGGATTTTCGAGATCCTAAAGAAAAGGAAAATCTAATTTTCAAAATTGGAGTTCGAGAGAGGAAAAACAAAGAGTTTTCTCCTCTCGCACTCTCCTTATCTCGCACCTCTCTCTCCCGGGGCTGCAAAAGCAGCTCGTTCTTGGCCTATCCGCACATGCAAGAACAGTTGTGACGTTCTTGAGGTGCCGGCATGACGATCTTCTGCAAAGGAGTCCCGTTCGGGTGCTTTTGGCGTAGAAGAGGGGCACTACGCCTCGGGGATTCAAAGGATTCGAAGCTAGCCATTGTCAAGAGGTTTCGACGAGGTATCATGCCTGATCCCTTTCTTTACATCATTACTTTCTCGTGTTTGTAACCGAGCGATCTTGGATAGGCGGGGAACCCCGTAAAATTTTAAAATTCCACCGGTCAAGGATAAAGTAAATGGGTGGATCTCAGATCAACTATAAAATAAATGGCCCGATCGCGGGTCTCGGGTCTTCCCAATAACAATTGACCTAATAAACTAAAAAAATCTCTTAAAAATAACCCGTGCAACTCACAGGCCTAAAGTAGTGAAATAAAACTTCCCTGACAGTGATAGAGACGTGGAGAAACTTTGAGCGAGATGATATTTGTTATCTGAGCCTGGTGCAACTCTTGTAGCGGATGTAGCATCGAGAATCAAGCTTGCATAATCATAATTGAAAACAAAGGTAAAAAGAAAAGATTGCAGTAACCAAATAAAATACGATATTCGACTCACTTCGACACATAATCAACGGCAAGCATGATATAAAGAAAGCAAAACGAGCTTGGAAAAGGTCCCATAAAATCCATTCCCCATACATCGAAAAACTCGCAAACCAAAATAGAGTTTTGTGGCATCTCACCTCTAAAAGAAATTGTACCTTCTTTGACAATTAGGGCAACTCTTACAAAATAACTAAGCAAAAATAGTTGCCCAATAAAACCCACAGTCTAAAATTTTCCTAGAAGTTCGCTTAGGTCCAAAGTATCTTGCACATGCATATGTATGACAATGAGTGAGTATATCAATTATTTCATCATTTGCAACACACCTGCGGATAATTTGATCCGAGCCAATTTTCCACAAATATGGCTCATCCCACATATAATATCTAGAGTCGCTTTAATTATATTTTTCCTTGAAGAGTACAAATATGAAGGCAACAAACCACGTATCAAGTAATTAACTATGTCGGCAAACCAAGGTTCTTGAATTCCTTACCTTGAAGGCGAAATAGTTGCTCATCTGGAAACATTTTAGAAACCAGTAGTGGCTCTTCGTCACGAATCAAACGGCTCAAGTGATCTACCACGGAGTTGTCACGCCTTTGCGATCTTTGATTTCCCAATCAAACTCTTGAAGTAACAAAATCTACCATATTAAGCGCTGTTTTGACTCCTTCAACAACAAATATTTTAGAGCGGCATGGTCAGAATAAATAATAAATAATAACCATAGATCCCAGTAAATAAGACCAAAACTTACAAATGCAAAAACAATATATAAAAGCTCGTTTTCAGTTATAAAAACGATATATAAAAACAATATCAAACGTAAGGCGAGTATTCTAGTTAAGACAAGCGATTGATGTGTGACTCGCTCAAGAGTAAATCTTTAGAAAGAAAATAGCAGGCTAGAATCCTCACATATATAAATGGCTTTGTGTCTTGGAGCAAACTAATGACCTTTAGACACAAGAATGCGACTTAGACTGACAAAATTAAGCAAATTATCAGTCGCATATCAGGGGAAATCATTTGTGAATTGATCAACGCATCATATGAATATCTTCACCCCCTAATATTATAACTATATGTATAATTTTTTTTTGGATTTTATGATTGTATCATTATTAGAAAAATGTGAAAGCACAGAATGATCAGGTAGAGCACAGATCATGGAAGGTTCAACATGCTTAATTATCCGATAAGGAATTGGAATCGTTTTTCATCCAGTGCCTTGGTGAAAATGTCGGCTAGTTGATATTCCGTGTTCACAAAATACATGTCAATCTTGTCTTTTCTACGTGATCCATAGTCGTAGAGCTGAGTCCTCATCCATAGCATTTGCGAACAGCAACTGGCGCGCAACATATTCTGCTTCGTCCGTCGATGTTGAGAGACAATTCTGCTTCTTAGATGACCAGCAGACCAGCTTTTCGCCTAAAAATTGAGCGCCACCGGACGTGCTTTTCCTATCCATTTGGCAACCTGCATAATCAGTGTCATTGTAGCCAATTAGTTTGAAATTTACCTTTCAGATACCACAGTCCTAAGGTAGAAGTGCCCTTGAGGTAGCGGAGGATCCTCTTGACCGCGAGCATGTGAGATTCTTTGGGATCGACTTGAAAACGGGCACACAAACACGTGGCAAACATGATGTCTGGCCAACTTGATGTGAGATAGAGAAGAGACCATTGCGATGTCGACCGCTTTCCCTGAAGGATCGACATCCAATTTGCAGCTTGTGGCCATGGGAGTGCTGAGAGGCTTGCTCTGATCTCGACGGAACTTCTTCATAATGTCGTTGATGTATTTCATCTGGCTTATGAAGATTCCATCTTCGAACTGTCTGACTTGAAGTCCTAAGAAGAATTGCATCTCTCCCATATGGCTCATTTTGAACTTGTTCTTCATTAAATTTCCACATCTCTTACAAAGTCGTGGATTGGTTGATCCAAAAATGATGTCTCGACGTATACTTGAATGACCATCAAGTCTTGGTCTTGCCATTTGATGAAGAGAGACGCATCGATTGTTCCTCGGATAAATCCAGCCTTCACGAGGAATTCACTCAGGACATCATACCAAGCACGTGGGGCTATTTTGGTCCATAGAGAGCTTTGTCCAATCAATAGACATGATCAGGGTGATCTTGATCGATGATGCCTTCTGGCTGAGCGACGTGGACTTCTTCTTTTAGCATGCCGTTGAGAAAGGTAGTTTTGACGTCCATTTGATAGATTTTGAAGTCCTTATAAGCCACGTAAGCACAGAATAGTCTGATGGCTTTGATTCGGACAACATGAGCGTATGTCTCATTGTAGTCTATGCCTTCCTGTTGGTTGTATCCTTTGGCGACGAGTCGTGCTTTGTTCCTGATAACTTCTCCATCTTCGTTTTTCTTGTTCTTGAATACCAATTTCGTCCCGATAATGGTTTTCTCATGCGGACGGGGTACTAATGTCCACACTTGAAGACGTTCGAATTGGTTGATTTCGTCTTGCATCGTAATTACCCGATATGGGTCCTTAAGTGCGTCTGCTACCTTGGTTAGCTCATTTTAGCTTAAGAAGCATGAGAATAAGCCTTTCTGGTTTCTTGTTTGTACGCCACTAGAAATATCACCGATGATCTGATCAACTGGATGCGCTTGAGTCCACTTGCGCTCGTGAGGCAAGGCTGAGTTTGAGGCATCAGCCATTTGTGGAGCGAGAGATCCAGAGATTTGAGTCTGATCAGTTGGTTGAGGAATTTCCATTTCTGCACTTGAGCTGAGCGGCTCTGATGATGTTTCCTCAACAAATTCTATTGAATTCGCATTACTCTGAGGTTATTCTAAATCGGGTGAGGTGGGGATTGTTTAAGTACTTGGTACATCGGCTTCATCAAGTGGAGGGTCCTATAGTAGCTGTAGGAATTTGGTTGATCGGTCGATATATATGCTCCATGACAAAATCCAAGTCTTCTAGAGCTATTCTCATGTCTTTATCAGACGATGATTGTTGTGTTGTTGCCATCATCGGTTGGTCTTGTTCCAACACTCCAGTAAATATCACACTTTCTTGTTCTTCAGAAGCCATCTGGTTAGGCACGGGTCATGAACTAAGGTGAGCAGGAGCCATGGGGTTGGGAGCGGGTCCTAGACGGATGTGCCTAGAGGCCATTTCCACTTCTTGGAAAGTGACACTGTAGCCTTCCTTAATTGTTCTGTTGGACTTGATATATACTCTGTATGCCTTAGAGGTTAAAGAATATCGGACGACAGTGGTTTCGAATGCTTTAGGGTCAAACTTAATGCGTTGCTCTCGGTCGTTCGCCACAAACCACTTGCACCTATTAAAAATGAAATGTTGGGCAGTCGCTTAATAATGATCTCGTACGGAGTCTTATCGAAGCGTATGTGAACAACCGTCCTATTCTGAGTGAAACGGACGGTATTTACTAGTTCATTCCAAACAAAGTGTGGGAGGGTGGAGTGAATCAACATCGTATGCACGGCTTCCACTAGAGTTATGTTCTTTCTTTCAACTACTCCATTTTGTTGAGGCGTCTTTGCGGCTGAGAATTGCTGATTAATCCCAAGTTTCTGAGAAAAGTCACTGAAATGCTTGTTCTTGAACTCAGTGCTATCGTCGGTACGTATGACTTGGATAGTCTGCAGCAGGTTCTACGTCGTGTTCACAAAATTTACTATCAAGTCCCCTGTCTCATCCTTCGTTTGGAGGAACTTCGTCCATGTATAGCGAGAGAAATCGTCCACTATTACCAGCACCTACTTACGTCCGATGATACTCTCTGTTTGCATTGGTCCACAGAGGTCCATGTGAAGTAATTCCAGAGGACATCAGGTAGAGGTAACTAGCTTGACCTGATGAGAGGCTCGCTTCCTTTTTCTGAGGTGACACGTCGAACAATGATGCTCTTTTGTAGGATTATGGTTGGTAGACCGTCAACCAACTTCTTCGTTGAAAGTCGATGAAGAGCTTTGATGTTGAGATGAGAGATGTGTTGATGCCATAAGCTATTTCTCTGAATTACTGTCTGAGAGGTGAGGCAAACAACTATCGAACGCCGCACGGACGTTAGGCTGATCGTGTATAGATTTGACTTCTGAATTCCTTGAAGGAGTTCTTTGTCCTGACGGTCCAAAATTCTGCACTGGTCAACAAGGAAGACCACCTAGAATCCTTTATCGCAGAACTGGCCTATGCTGAACAAGGTATGTCGGAGGCCTTCGAAGTAGGAGACATCTTTTTTTATCAGATTCTCCAAAATAATATCTCCAAGTCCTAGGATTGGAGCTGAACCGTTGTTCTCGAATATGACTTTCCCATTTAGACGGTCTTTATAGTTGCTCAGCAGCTCTTGATTTCCCGTTATGTGTGTGGAGCAATCGGAATTGAGGTACCACACATGATGGATCTGCAACAACGGACTAGAGAGCTTTTGGTACCCACTTATAAATGGGTCCTCTTCGATTAGTAGATTTAGTGTTTGGTTGTGATATGACTCCTAAATTATTGCTAGTTGGAGCTTTAGCGACACAAGTTACTTTCGACGAAGTAGCTTTAGGTTTAGCCTTTATAGGAGACTTAGCCTTTTGGCTTGCGTATTGCTAGGCGAGATGTCAGGAACCGAAATTTCATATCATAATTTCATGCATTTATATAAATTCATGCATTCATATTTCATTTTAAATATAGATAGAATAAGGTAGAATAAAGTGTTATTGTATTAAGTCCTTAAAGAGATAGAAGGGAATGTTACGGAAGTTAGAAATTTCTAGGGTTTCCTCAGGTTTTGAGAAAATTTATTTATTAATAAATTAGGACGTGCGGTGATGTAGAGTTATGATTCGAGAGTTATGAAATTTAATCAGATAGATGTCAAAATGTATTATTCATTTGAAACTCAACTCGATATTTAGTTAAAGATATCGACACATATTATTTAGGTAGAATGTCGATATCAATTCACTAAAGATATTCCAAGTTTTCGATATAAAACGTGTACTAAATGACATCAAGGGTTTCGATAGTTATCACTTGGAATGGATCTAATAATAAAATAATTTATACCACTTAGCAATTAGGATAGACACCAAATTACCTAACGTGAGGGGAATGATTTGTCTTCTAATTGTCCAATTGACTTTTATAATACATAATTATAAGATATTTTCAAGTAAGAACCGGATAGAGAAGATAGGTATCCATTAGTTGTCAATTAAGAAGAAGTAAGAACAAGAAGGAAACGAGAGCTAAAGGAAAGGTAAGAAACTTTGTTATTTTAGATATGTATATCTGGGTAGTTTAGAGTAATTTTACTTAAAAGAAATAACTTTGTATATGAATGTTTTAGTATTTTAAAGATCAAGTATCGTTAAGGTTTCGTCTAGAGTTGTAAGGTTTTTAACAGATTATGAAGTTTAATGATGTTCTTAAGAATTTTGATTTTGATCGTATGAATTTTAGATGTTTAGGATATAATAGTGTTTCGGTAAGATTTGATTTATTATATGAGAATTTCGAAAGCAATTGTTGTTTAAAGATTTCGATATTACATTGAATTTTCGACATATGTTATTAGAATGTCGAGTCAAGAAAAATGAAATGTCGAGATTGTTGAAATTTAATTAGTTATGATGTCGAAATAAAACTCGGTATATAATGTCGAGCTATGTTATGATGTTAAGAATACACATGTCGACATTTATTCCAATAATGTCGAGATGCATTTTGAGTTATAATGTCGAGACGCATTAAGAAAATATCGAAAGATGAATTAAATAGGAAATGTCGAATGATGATAATGAATTAGATAAGATGTCGAAAGGAGATATGCTGTCGATATGCAAATAAATGTCGATAGGAAAAGATTTGAGTATAAAGATGTATCAAATGTCGAGATTTAAATATTGATTTACATAAAATGTCGAGTCAACAGAGATGAAATGTCGAATTGAATCACATGTCGACAATTTATGTAAATTAGAACTTAAATGTCGAGATGAAATATCGAATTTTTAGTACAATGTCGAGATGCATTTCAAGTTATAATGTCGAGATCAGAAATTGAACTAGCTAAAATGTCGAGATGAACTTCTAGATGTTATATTAAGTTCTCGACATAAATTTCGAAGTAAACTTGGTATATAAAATGTCGAAATAAGTGAAGTAAAAAAAAAACTTGACATGTTGACATTGTTTATGACACATGTCGACATTTTAAAAAAAAAAAAAAATCATAGAATGTCGAGTTATGAGCTTGAGTGTCATATCGACATTTCATATAGTAAAGAGCTCGATAATATATATCTTAAAGAGCCGACATATTATGCTTTGAAGATTCGACATCTTCTTAACTAATGAGCTCGAGATTGTTTAATAGCAGATTTCGACATTTTCCCATTCGAGATCTTGAGATAAATAGATTTCGATATATGATAACTTAAAAATCTCGATATATATATCACCAAATTAATAAAAAATAAAATACAATCACGCAAAATAAAGCATGCATATCACACACGCATGTTATTATATGATTACATATTTATCAGATAAATATATTTATAGGTCGGGATTCAGAAAAAGGCAAGGACAAAGTCGAGTGAGGCTTTAAGCCATACTGTGAGTATGATATGCAACATGTGTTCTGTTTCTATGTGTTTATGTGAATTAGATGATGGATGATTTTGTGATATATGAATTATTTGAAATTAACGCGAATTATGTGGCCATAATGTGCTAACGTGCGATATGTGCGAATTGATAGTATATGAATTTTATATGTCATATGGGGTGAAATTATAGCATTTCACACTGATAAAATGGAAAGAGAAACCGTTATGACTGCTATGACATCGGACGACTTGATATACAACTATGGTTTACATCCCTACAAATAGGGGGATTACAGAGTCCTGTACAGGCATACAAAATATATTTACAGTTACAGAGTCCCATGCATGGGCCCCTACGGGGTCAATAGTACGGGTCTAGTAAGGTCATAACGGAAGTATCAGAAATAAATGATTGTATAGATTTTCATTGGTATCTATAGATTATACAAATGAGTATATGGACTATGGTTATGTGATAAATATTCTATGATGGATTACGTGATGGATACGTGAATTAGAATGTTTATAGAAAGGATTATGAATCTATGGAGTTTACAAATGATGGTATATTATTTAGAGATATGTACGGAAGCGAATGAAAGGAAGAAACTTATCTATGTTATAGTTTTATTTTTATTTGTATAATAGAATAACATGTTGCGATCATACTCTGAATAATTGTTTCCACAGTTGCTGTAGATATTTAGCAGGCAACTTAAAGTGCATCTTCATACGCATGCATGGATTCAAGGTTGGCCGGCTACGCTCTCACCTACTCTCCTAAGTTCATCGTGTGCATGTAGTATAAGAATCATTAGTATCTTTCATATGATATATGTGAATATATATATGATATGAGTGAATGTGATGAGAACAGATGTACGCCCGTTTATGTATAAAGGTATGATTGTAAAAAGGCGAAAAATTTTACGTGGAAAATATAGTAGCTGCGCAAATAAAGTAATAGAAAACGGGACGTTACATGTATGGTATCAGAGCCTAGGTCTTAGGTTCTGTAGACATTTGCATGGTATGTGCATTTTTATGGTCTGCCCTGAAATTCTTTTTGCATATTTAGGAGAAGGGCAATAAGTGAACCATTGCATGTAGAGCACGATGAACCTACGATAGGGGGAGGAGGAAGATCGGCTGTACCTGAATCTAATTCATCTCATACGCTTATGCGTAATGAGCGTGAAAATCCCCTGACAATTCCCCGTGAAAGGCGATATGATAAGCTTAGGAAATTGGGTGCTGTGGATTTTATGGGAACAACGGATCCTGCTGAGGCAGAAACGTGGTTAAAAAGAACAGAAAGGATTTTCAATATGATGCAGTGTACACCAGAGGAGAAGTTTGATTATGCAGTGTCACTTTTACAAGGGCATGCATATGAATGGTGGGAAACAGTTCCAGATAGTATGGTACAACCTCCAGTGCTAACTTGGGAGGATTTCTTAAGAGAATTCAATGACACCTATATGCCAGAAGTTTATAAGGACCAAAAGGAAAAGGAGTTCTTGGAACTTAAGCAAGGAAATAAGTCTGTAGGTGAATATGAAGTGTTATTCAATCAGCTTTCCCGTTATGCTCCTCATATGGTTGTTACTGAAAGAAACAAGTGTCGAAGATTTGAATCTGGACTTCGATATACGATTAGAAATCGTATTACCCCCTCTGATATGGAATCCTATGGTAGATTAAGAGCAGCAGCTATTCGTGCTGAAAAGTTAGAAACAGAATCGAAAAACTATCAAAGTAGTAAAAGGAGATCAGGTGAAGAATCGTTGAGCGGAAAATTTAAAAAGGTTGGTAATCCATCGAGATCGATGAACACATCAAGTGGTCCTGCCAGAAGTAGTATCGGTGGGACAAGATCTGTTGGACGAGGGACCGGAATTCCTCAACCAATACCGGTGTGTGAACATTGTGGAAAGAATCACACGGGTGTCTGTAGATGGCTCACGGGTGAATGTTTCAAATGTGGTCAACGCGGACATTTGGCTAGAAATTGTCCAATGTCACAAACGCAACCTACAGTGGAGCAATCAAGAGTTAGTGGACCCTCCACTAATCGTGGAAGGGGAAGAGGTCGAGGATCTTATAACAGTGGTGCAGGAAGAGGAGAGGCAGGAGGACAAGCTTATGGACAGCCGGCACAGGGTCGGATTTTTACAATGACCCGTGAAGAGGCCAAAGAGGGGTCACGTATAATCACGAGTAAGCTATCTATATGTGATATTGATGCATATGTTTTATTCGATCCAGGCGCAACGCACTCATTCATGTCACGAACATTTGCATCATTATTACATGATAAGTCCGAAACCCTAGAAAATAAAGTAAATGTTAGACTTCCAACGGGGGAGATGGTCATAATAAGTACAGTATACCCGAAATGTAAAATTGTATGTGATGGGGTAGAGATGCAGGCGACCTTATTAGTTTTACCCTTAACGGATTTCGACATAATATTAGGTATGGATTGGCTGTCTCGATATCGAGCAAAACTAGATTGTTTTAAAAAGGAAATTGAATTGTTTCCTTCGGATCAAACGCATATAGTGTTTAAAGGAGAAAAGAATGTATGGACGGCATGTCAGATCTCTAGTTTACAAGCATTCAAACTGATAAGGAAAGGGTGTCAGTGTTATATGACGTATATTATAGATACACGATTATGTGGATTAAAGGTGGAAGATATTGCCGTGGTAAATGAATATCCTGATGTCTTTCCGGAAGATTTATCTGGATTACCACCCGATCGAGATACAGAATTTACTATTGAACTACAACCTGGCACTGCACCAATTTCTATTCCACCGTATCGAATGGCACCAATAGAGCTGAACGAGTTAAAAGTACAGTTGAAGGAATTATTATACAAAGGATATATACGGCTAGAGCTGTCAAATTGGCGGGGCGGGCCGGGCCGGCCCGCCGCCCGCCATAGCCCGCCGTTTGGCGGGGCGGGGCGGGCTAGCCCGCCATCTGGCGGGCCCTAAAAATAGGAGCCCGCCCCGCCCCGCAGCGGGCCGCGGGCCCGACGGGCCAGGCCCGCCCATTTTTAAAAACATTAGTATTATTTAATCTAATTTAAATATTTTAATTTATTAATAGTTTTTCATTAAGTAATGAATTTATTAAAAAAGAAATATGCAATTAATTATTTATTAATTAATAAACATGATAATAATTAGACATAATTAATGATTTATTAATTAAATATCTAACTAATTTAATATTTATTATAGATTTAGTATATATTATATAAATTATATATAATACCTTAAATTGGCGGGCCGGCCCGCGGGCTAGCCCGCCCCGCCCCGCCTAAGCCCGCGGCCCGCGCGGGCTGGCCCGCTCAGGCCCGCCCTTCAGCGGGCCTAAAAAATCTCAGCCCGCCCCGCCCTTTTGGCGGGGCGGGGCCGGCCGGCCCGCGGGCCACGGGCCGGATTGACAGCTCTATATACGGCCAAGCGTATCACCATGGGGAGCACCTGTACTCTTTGTTAAAAAGAAGGATGGTACGCTCAGGTTATGTATTGACTATAGACAATTGAACAAAGTGACGGTGAAAAATAAGTACCCGTTACCTCGAATTGACGATTTGTTTGACCAATTACAAGGGTCTAAGGTCTTTTCAAAGATTGATTTAAGATCGGGGTACCATCAAATAAAGATTGCAAAAGATGATATTTCAAAGACGGCCTTTAGAACAAGATATGGGCATTATGAATTCTTGGTTATGCCGTTTGGACTGACGAATGCCCATGCAGTCTTTATGGCATTAATGAATGATGTTTTTCGACCCTATTTGGACCAGTTCGTGATTGTCTTCATAGACGATATTGGTATATTCTAGGTCAAAAGAAGAACATGAACAACATTTAAGAATTGTTCTTCAAACTTTACGAGAAAAGAAACTGTATGCGAAGTTATCAAAATGCGAATTTTGGTTGGATCAAGTGGTATTTTTGGGTCACGTGGTATCTGGCGAAGGAATTCAAGTTGACCCTAAGAAAATTGAAGCAGTAATCAAATGGGAAGTCCTAAGAATGTGGCAGAAGTTCGCAGCTTTCTAGGATTAGCGGGGTATTACAGAAGGTTTGTAGAGAATTTCTCTTTAATAGCCGCTCCAATAACGAAATTATTACGAAAAGGGATAATCTTCAAATGGACTGAAGAGTGCCAGAAGAGTTTTGAAGAATTAAAGAAGCGATTAACAACAGCTCCAGTGTTAACAATTCCATCAGGTACAGATGGATTTGTGATTTATAGTGACGCATCTCATCAAGGATTGGGATGTGTTTTAATGCAACATGGCAAAGTAGTGGCATATGCGTCACGACAGTTAAAACCGTATGAAGTATCCTATCCAACACATGATTTGGAATTAGCGGCAGTAGTGTTCGCATTAAAGATATGGCGACATTACTTATATGGTACGAAATTTCAGATTTTTACCGATCATAAAAGTCTGAAGTATCTGCTGAGTCAGAAAGAATTGAATATGAGACAAAGGCGATGGATTGAGTTGTTGAAGGATTATGATTGCACTATAGAGTATCATCCAGGAAAAGCAAATGTTGTGGCAGATGCATTAAGTCGAAAATCATATTCGTTATCGAATCTGATCAGTTTCAGGAAGATGAATATGGAAATAGAAGTGAATGATGTAGGTATTGTATGTGCTTCAATGGTGATTCATCCTATTATGTTGGATCGAATAAAGCAAGCTCAGTTTAAGGATGAGAAATTGGCAAGTATTGCAGAAAAAGTAAAACATGGGTTGACGAAGTCGTTTGTCATAAATGAAAACGGTGTTATGACGATCAATAGTCGGTTATGTGTGCCCAATATTGACAACATTCGACAGGAAATAATGGATGAAGCACATACTGCTCCTTATACTATGCATCCGGGCAGTACAAAAATGTATCAAACCATTAAATCTCATTATTGGTGGCCGAGAATGAAGAAAGACGTGGCTGAATATGTTCTAAAATGCTTAACTTGTCAGCAAATTAAAGCCGAACACCAAGCACCTGCGGGTAAATTACATCCGTTACCCATACCAGTTTGGAAATGGGAACGAATAACGATGGATTTTCTCTATGGTCTGCCTCCAACGGCTAAGAAAAATGACGCTGTTTGGGTAATTGTTGATAGACTTACGAAATCGGCACACTTCTTACCATTTAGATGGGGTTCTACATTGGAATATTTGGCGAAAAGATACGTCAATGAAATAGTTCGACTACATGGAGTACCTATATCTATTGTATCTGATCGAGATCCTAGGTTCACTTCGAGATTTTGGGAAAGTTTACAAGAAGCGCTCGGGACTAAGTTACATTTTAGTACGGCGTTTCACCCGCAGACAGACGGACAATCAGAAAGGACAATACAAACTCTAGAGGACATGCTTCGAGCGTGTGTAATCGAATTCAAAGGATCATGGGATGATTATATAGCGTTAATAGAATTCGCCTATAATAATCAATATCACTCAAGTATTGGTATGGCACCATATGAAGCTTTATATGGTCGAAAGTGCCGAAATCCAATATGTTGGGACATAGAAGGTGAACCGGTATTAGAAGGGCCAGATCTGATTCAAGATACAATGGAAAAGATTAAAGTGGTTAAAAGTCGGCTTAAAGCAGCTCAAGATCGACAAAAGAGTTACAGTGATCAACATCGACGGGAAATGGAATATGAAATTGGAGAAAAAGTATTTTTACGAGTATCACCATGGAAAGGTATTCTAAGATTTGGAAAGAAAGGGAAGCTAAGTCCACGTTATATTGGACCTTATGAAATACTGGAAAGGATTGGACCGTTAGCGTATCGACTAGCGTTACCACCCGAATTGTCGCAAATACATAATGTTTTTCACGTCAGCATGTTGCGACGGTATAGATCGGATTCTTCACATATTTTACAGGATGAACCGGTAAATGTTTCTGAAGATCTTAGTTATGTAGAGGAACCGGCAGAAATTATTGAATATGCCGATAAGAAACTACGGAATAAAACGATTCCGATGGTAAAGATACGATGGAAAAATCACTCAAAGCGTGAAGCTACTTGGGAAACAACGGAAAACATGAAGACACAATATCCATGGCTATTTCCTAACAACGGTACGAAATTTCGAGGTCGAAATTTTTAAAGGGGGGGAGAATTGTCAGGAACCGAAATTTCATATCATAATTTCATGCATTTATATAAATTCATGCATTCATATTTCATTTTAAATATAGATGGAATAAGGTAGAATAAAGTGTTATTGTATTAAGTCCTTAAAGAGATAGAAGGGAATGTTACGGAAGTTAGAAATTTCTAGGGTTTCCTCAGGTTTTGAGAAAATTTATTTATTAATAAATTAGGACGTGCGGTGATGTAGAGTTATGATTCGAGAGTTATGAAATTTAATCAGATAGATGTCAAAATGTATTATTCATTTGAAACTCAACTCGATATTTAGTTAAAGATGTCGACACATATTATTTAGGTACAATGTCGATATCAATCCACTAAAGATATTCCAAGTTTTCGATATAAAACGTGTACTAAATGACATCAAGGGTTTCGATAGTTATCACTTGGAATGGATCTAATAATAAAATAATTTATACCACTTAGCAATTAGGATAGACACCAAATTACCTAACGTGAGGGGAATGATTTGTCTTCTAATTGTCCAATTGACTTTTATAATACATAATTATAAGATATTTTCAAGTAAGAACCGGATAGAGAAGATAGGTATCCATTAGTTGTCAATTAAGAAGAAGTAAGAACAAGGAGGAAACGAGAGCTAAAGGAAAGGTAAGAAACTTTTGTTATTTTAGATATGTATATCTGGGTAGTTTAGAGTAATTTTACTTAAAAGAAATAACTTTGTATATGAATGTTTTAGTATTTTAAAGATCAAGTATCGTTAAGGTTTCGTCTAGAGTTGTAAGGTTTTTAACAGATTATGAAGTTTAATGATGTTCTTAAGAATTTTGATTTTGATCGTATGAATTTTAGATGTTTAGGATATAATAGTGTTTCGGTAAGATTTGATTTATTATATGAGAATTTCGAAAGCAATTGTTGTTTAAAGATTTCGATATTACATTGAATTTTCGACATATGTTATTAGAATGTCGAGTCAAGAAAAATGAAATGTCGAGATTGTTGAAATTTAATTAGTTATGATGTCGAAATAAAACTCGGTATATAATGTCGAGCTATGTTATGATGTTAAGAATACACATGTCGACATTTATTCCAATAATGTCGAGATGCATTTTGAGTTATAATGTCGAGACGCATTAGGAAAATATCGAAAGATGAATTAAATAGGAAATGTCGAATGATGATAATGAATTAGATAAGATGTCGAAAGGAGATATGCTGTCGATATGCAAATAAATGTCGATAGGAAAAGATTTGAGTATAAAGATGTATCAAATGTCGAGATTTAAATATTGATTTACATAAAATGTCGAGTCAACAGAGATGAAATGTCGAATTGAATCACATGTCGACAATTTATGTAAATTAGAACTTAAATGTCGAGATGAAATATCGAATTTTTAGTACAATGTCGAGATGCATTTCAAGTTATAATGTCGAGATCAGAAATTGAACTAGCTAAAATGTCGAGATGAACTTCTAGATGTTATATTAAGTTCTCGACATAAATTTCGAAGTAAACTTGGTATATAAAATGTCGAAATAAGTGAAGTAAAAAAAAAAACTTGACATGTTGACATTGTTTATGACACATGTCGACATTTTAAAAAAAAAAAAATCATAGAATGTCGAGTTATGAGCTTGAGTGTCATATCGACATTTCATATAGTAAAGAGCTCGATAATATATATCTTAAAGAGCCGACATATTATGCTTTGAAGATTCGACATCTTCTTAACTAATGAGCTCGAGATTGTTTAATAGCAGATTTCGACATTTTCCCATTCGAGATCTTGAGATAAATAGATTTCGATATATGATAACTTAAAAATCTCGATATATATATCACCAAATTAATAAAAAAATAAAATACAATCACGCAAAATAAAGCATGCATATCACACACGCATGTTATTATATGATTTCATATTTATCAGATAAATATATTTATAGGTCGGGATTCAGAAAAAGGCAAGGACAAAGTCGAGTGAGGCTTTAAGCCATACTGTGAGTATGATATGCAACATGTGTTCTGTTTCTATGTGTTTATGTGAATTAGATGATGGATGATTTTGTGATATATGAATTATTTGAAATTAACGCGAATTATGTGGCCATAATGTGCTAACGTGCGATATGTGCGAATTGATAGTATATGAATTTTATATGTCATATGGGGTGAAATTATAGCATTTCACACTGATAAAATGGAAAGAGAAACCGTTATGACTGCTATGACATCGGACGACTTGATATACAACTATGGTTTACATCCCTACAAATAGGGGGATTACAGAGTCCTGTACAGGCATACAAAATATATTTACAGTTACAGAGTCCCATGCATGGGCCCCTACGGGGTCAATAGTACGGGTCTAGTAAGGTCATAACGGAAGTATCAGAAATAAATGATTGTATAGATTTTCATTGGTATCTATAGATTATACAAATGAGTATATGGACTATGGTTATGTGATAAATATTCTATGATGGATTACGTGATGGATACGTGAATTAGAATGTTTATAGAAAGGATTATGAATCTATGGAGTTTACAAATGATGGTATATTATTTAGAGATATGTACGGAAGCGAATGAAAGGAAGAAACTTATCTATGTTATAGTTTTATTTTTATTTGTATAATAGAATAACATGTTGCGATCATACTCTGAATAATTGTTTCCACAGTTGCTGTAGATATTTAGCAGGCAACTTAAAGTGCATCTTCATACGCATGCATGGATTCAAGGTTGGCCGGCTACGCTCTCACCTACTCTCCTAAGTTCATCGTGTGCATGTAGTATAAGAATCATTAGTATCTTTCATATGATATATGTGAATATATATATGATATGAGTGAATGTGATGAGAACAGATGTACGCCCGTTTATGTATAAAGGTATGATTGTAAAAAGGCGAAAAATTTTACGTGGAAAATATAGTAGCTGCGCAAATAAAGTAATAGAAAACGGGACGTTACATGTATGGTATCAGAGCCTAGGTCTTAGGTTCTGTAGACATTTGCATGGTATGTGCATTTTTATGGTCTGCCCTGAAATTCTTTTTGCATATTTAGGAGAAGGGCAATAAGTGAACCATTGCATGTAGAGCACGATGAACCTACGATAGGGGGAGGAGGAAGATCGGCTGTACCTGAATCTAATTCATCTCATACGCTTATGCGTAATGAGCGTGAAAATCCCCTGACAATTCCCCGTGAAAGGCGATATGATAAGCTTAGGAAATTGGGTGCTGTGGATTTTATGGGAACAACGGATCCTGCTGAGGCAGAAACGTGGTTAAAAAGAACAGAAAGGATTTTCAATATGATGCAGTGTACACCAGAGGAGAAGTTTGATTATGCAGTGTCACTTTTACAAGGGCATGCATATGAATGGTGGGAAACAGTTCCAGATAGTATGGTACAACCTCCAGTGCTAACTTGGGAGGATTTCTTAAGAGAATTCAATGACACCTATATGCCAGAAGTTTATAAGGACCAAAAGGAAAAGGAGTTCTTGGAACTTAAGCAAGGAAATAAGTCTGTAGGTGAATATGAAGTGTTATTCAATCAGCTTTCCCGTTATGCTCCTCATATGGTTGTTACTGAAAGAAACAAGTGTCGAAGATTTGAATCTGGACTTCGATATACGATTAGAAATCGTATTACCCCCTCTGATATGGAATCCTATGGTAGATTAAGAGCAGCAGCTATTCGTGCTGAAAAGTTAGAAACAGAATCGAAAAACTATCAAAGTAGTAAAAGGAGAGCAGGTGAAGAATCGTTGAGCGGAAAATTTAAAAAGGTTGGTAATCCATCGAGATCGATGAACACATCAAGTGGTCCTGCCAGAAGTAGTATCGGTGGGACAAGATCTGTTGGACGAGGGACCGGAATTCCTCAACCAATACCGGTGTGTGAACATTGTGGAAAGAATCACACGGGTGTCTGTAGATGGCTCACCGGTGAATGTTTCAAATGTGGTCAACGCGGACATTTGGCTAGAAATTGTCCAATGTCACAAACGCAACCTACAGTGGAGCAATCAAGAGTTAGTGGACCCTCCACTAATCGTGGAAGGGGAAGAGGTCGAGGATCTTATAACAGTGGTGCAGGAAGAGGAGAGGCAGGAGGACAAGCTTTTGGACAGCCGGCACAGGGTCGGATTTTTACAATGACCCGTGAAGAGGCCAAAGAGGGGTCACGTATAATCACGGGTAAGCTATCTATATGTGATATTGATGCATATGTTTTATTCGATCCAGGCGCAACGCACTCATTCATGTCACGAACATTTGCATCATTATTACATGATAAGTCCGAAACCCTAGAAAATAAAGTAAATGTTAGACTTCCAACGGGGGAGATGGTCATAATAAGTACAGTATACCCGAAATGTAAAATTGTATGTGATGGGGTAGAGATGCAGGCGACCTTATTAGTTTTACCCTTAACGGATTTCGACATAATATTAGGTATGGATTGGCTGTCTCGATATCGAGCAAAACTAGATTGTTTTAAAAAGGAAATTGAATTGTTTCCTTCGGATCAAACGCATATAGTGTTTAAAGGAGAAAAGAATGTATGGACGGCATGTCAGATCTCTAGTTTACAAGCATTCAAACTGATAAGGAAAGGGTGTCAGTGTTATATGACGTATATTATAGATACACGATTATGTGGATTAAAGGTGGAAGATATTGCCGTGGTAAATGAATATCCTGATGTCTTTCGGAAGATTTATCTGGATTACCACCCGATCGAGATACAGAATTTACTATTGAACTACAACCTGGCACAGCACCAATTTCTATTCCACCGTATCGAATGGCACCAATAGAGCTGAACGAGTTAAAAGTACAGTTGAAGGAATTATTAGACAAAGGATATATACGGCTAGAGCTGTCAAATTGGCGGGGCGGGCCGGGCCGGCCCGCCGCCCGCCATAGCCCGCCGTTTGGCGGGGCGGGGCGGGCTAGCCCGCCATCTGGCGGGCCCTAAAAATAGGAGCCCGCCCCGCCCCGCAGCGGGCCGCGGGCCCGACGGGCCAGGCCCGCCCATTTTTAAAAACATTAGTATTATTTAATCTAATTTAAATATTTTAATTTATTAATAGTTTTTCATTAAGTAATGAATTTATTAAAAAAGAAATATGCAATTAATTATTTATTAATTAATAAACATGATAATAATTAGACATAATTAATGATTTATTAATTAAATATCTAACTAATTTAATATTTATTATAGATTTAGTATATATTATATAAATTATATATAATACCTTAAATTGGCGGGCCGGCCCGCGGGCTAGCCCGCCCCGCCCCGCCTAAGCCCGCGGCCCGCGCGGGCTGGCCCGCTCAGGCCCGCCCTTCAGCGGGCCTAAAAAATCTCAGCCCGCCCCGCCCTTTTGGCGGGGCGGGGCCGGCCGGCCCGCGGGCCACGGGCCGGATTGACAGCTCTATATACGGCCAAGCGTATCACCATGGGGAGCACCTGTACTCTTTGTTAAAAAGAAGGATGGTACGCTCAGGTTATGTATTGACTATAGACAATTGAACAAAGTGACGGTGAAAAATAAGTACCCGTTACCTCGAATTGACGATTTGTTTGACCAATTACAAGGGTCTAAGGTCTTTTCAAAGATTGATTTAAGATCGGGGTACCATCAAATAAAGATTGCAAAAGATGATATTTCAAAGACGGCCTTTAGAACAAGATATGGGCATTATGAATTCTTGGTTATGCCGTTTGGACTGACGAATGCCCCTGCAGTCTTTATGGCATTAATGAATGATGTTTTTCGACCCTATTTGGACCAGTTCGTGATTGTCTTCATAGACGATATTGGTATATTCTAGGTCAAAAGAAGAACATGAACAACATTTAAGAATTGTTCTTCAAACTTTACGAGAAAAGAAACTGTATGCGAAGTTATCAAAATGCGAATTTTGGTTGGATCAAGTGGTATTTTTGGGTCACGTGGTATCTGGCGAAGGAATTCAAGTTGACCCTAAGAAAATTGAAGCAGTAATCAAATGGGAAGTCCTAAGAATGTGGCAGAAGTTCGCAGCTTTCTAGGATTAGCGGGGTATTACAGAAGGTTTGTAGAGAATTTCTCTTTAATAGCCGCTCCAATAACGAAATTATTACGAAAAGGGATAATCTTCAAATGGACTGAAGAGTGCCAGAAGAGTTTTGAAGAATTAAAGAAGCGATTAACAACAGCTCCAGTGTTAACAATTCCATCAGGTACAGATGGATTTGTGATTTATAGTGACGCATCTCATCAAGGATTGGGATGTGTTTTAATGCAACATGGCAAAGTAGTGGCATATGCGTCACGACAGTTAAAACCGTATGAAGTATCCTATCCAACACATGATTTGGAATTAGCGGCAGTAGTGTTCGCATTAAAGATATGGCGACATTACTTATATGGTACGAAATTTCAGATTTTTACCGATCATAAAAGTCTGAAGTATCTGCTGAGTCAGAAAGAATTGAATATGAGACAAAGGCGATGGATTGAGTTGTTAAAGGATTATGATTGCACTATAGAGTATCATCCAGGAAAAGCAAATGTTGTGGCAGATGCATTAAGTCGAAAATCATATTCGTTATCGAATCTGATCAGTTTCAGGAAGATGAATATGGAAATAGAAGTGAATGATGTAGGTATTGTATGTGCTTCAATGGTGATTCATCCTATTATGTTGGATCGAATAAAGCAAGCTCAGTTTAAGGATGAGAAATTGGCAAGTATTGCAGAAAAAGTAAAACATGGGTTGACGAAGTCGTTTGTCATAAATGAAAACGGTGTTATGACGATCAATAGTCGGTTATATGTGCCCAATATTGACAACATTCGACAGGAAATAATGGATGAAGCACATACTGCTCCTTATACTATGCATCCGGGCAGTACAAAAATGTATCAAACCATTAAATCTCATTATTGGTGGCCGAGAATGAAGAAAGACGTGGCTGAATATGTTCTAAAATGCTTAACTTGTCAGCAAATTAAAGCCGAACACCAAGCACCTGCGGGTAAATTACATCCGTTACCCATACCAGTTTGGAAATGGGAACGAATAACGATGGATTTTCTCTATGGTCTGCCTCCAACGGCTAAGAAAAATGACGCCGTTTGGGTAATTGTTGATAGACTTACGAAATCGGCACACTTCTTACCATTTAGATGGGGTTCTACATTGGAATATTTGGCGAAAAGATACGTCAATGAAATAGTTCGACTACATGGAGTACCTATATCTATTGTATCTGATCGAGATCCTAGGTTCACTTCGAGATTTTGGGAAAGTTTACAAGAAGCGCTCGGGACTAAGTTACATTTTAGTACGGCGTTTCACCCGCAGACAGACGGACAATCAGAAAGGACAATACAAACTCTAGAGGACATGCTTCGAGCGTGTGTAATCGAATTCAAAGGATCATGGGATGATTATATAGCGTTAATAGAATTCGCCTATAATAATCAATATCACTCAAGTATTGGTATGGCACCATATGAAGCTTTATATGGTCGAAAGTGCCGAAATCCAATATGTTGGGACATAGAAGGTGAACCGGTATTAGAAGGGCCAGATCTGATTCAAGATACAATGGAAAAGATTAAAGTGGTTAAAAGTCGGCTTAAAGCAGCTCAAGATCGACAAAAGAGTTACAGTGATCAACATCGACGGGAAATGGAATATGAAATTGGAGAAAAAGTATTTTTACGAGTATCACCATGGAAAGGTATTCTAAGATTTGGAAAGAAAGGGAAGCTAAGTCCACGTTATATTGGACCTTATGAAATACTGGAAAGGATTGGACCGTTAGCGTATCGACTAGCGTTACCACCCGAATTGTCGCAAATACATAATGTTTTTCACGTCAGCATGTTGCGACGGTATAGATCGGATTCTTCACATATTTTACAGGATGAACCGGTAAATGTTTCTGAAGATCTTAGTTATGTAGAGGAACCGGCAGAAATTATTGAATATGCCGATAAGAAACTACGGAATAAAACGATTCCGATGGTAAAGATACGATGGAAAAATCACTCAAAGCGTGAAGCTACTTGGGAAACAACGGAAAACATGAAGACACAATATCCATGGCTATTTCCTAACAACGGTACGAAATTTCGAGGTCGAAATTTTTAAAGGGGGGGAGAATTGTCAGGAACCGAAATTTCATATCATAATTTCATGCATTTATATAAATTCATGCATTCATATTTCATTTTAAATATAGATAGAATAAGGTAGAATAAAGTGTTATTGTATTAAGTCCTTAAAGAGATAGAAGGGAATGTTACGGAAGTTAGAAATTTCTAGGGTTTCCTCAGGTTTTGAGAAAATTTATTTATTAATAAATTAGGACGTGCGGTGATGTAGAGTTATGATTCGAGAGTTATGAAATTTAATCAGATAGATGTCAAAATGTATTATTCATTTGAAACTCAACTCGATATTTAGTTAAAGATGTCGACACATATTATTTAGGTAGAATGTCGATATCAATTCACTAAAGATATTCCAAGTTTTCGATATAAAACGTGTACTAAATGACATCAAGGGTTTCGATAGTTATCACTTGGAATGGATCTAATAATAAAATAATTTATACCACTTAGCAATTAGGATAGACACCAAATTACCTAACGTGAGGGGAATGATTTGTCTTCTAATTGTTTGTCCAATTGACTTTTATAATACATAATTATAAGATATTTTCAAGTAAGAACCGGATAGAGAAGATAGGTATCCATTAGTTGTCAATTAAGAAGAAGTAAGAACAAGGAGGAAACGAGAGCTAAAGGAAAGGTAAGAAACTTTTGTTATTTTAGATATGTATATCTGGGTAGTTTAGAGTAATTTTACTTAAAAGAAATAACTTTGTATATGAATGTTTTAGTATTTTAAAGATCAAGTATCGTTAAGGTTTCGTCTAGAGTTGTAAGGTTTTTAACAGATTATGAAGTTTAATGATGTTCTTAAGAATTTTGATTTTGATCATATGAATTTTAG
The DNA here is from genome assembly GCA_027422505.1 of Craterostigma plantagineum. Taxonomy (NCBI): domain Eukaryota; kingdom Viridiplantae; phylum Streptophyta; class Magnoliopsida; order Lamiales; family Linderniaceae; genus Craterostigma; species Craterostigma plantagineum. The sequence goes on along the minus strand of JAPQWV010001890.1, from coordinate 18,644 downwards.
ATGTTTAGGATATAATAGTGTTTCGGTAAGATTTGATTTATTATATGAGAATTTCGAAAGCAATTGTTGTTTAAAGATTTCGATATTACATTGAATTTTCGACATATGTTATTAGAATGTCGAGTCAAGAAAAATGAAATGTCGAGATTGTTGAAATTTAATTAGTTATGATGTCGAAATAAAACTCGGTATATAATGTCGAGCTATGTTATGATGTTAAGAATACACATGTCGACATTTATTCCAATAATGTCGAGATGCATTTTGAGTTATAATGTCGAGACGCATTAGGAAAATATCGAAAGATGAATTAAATAGGAAATGTCGAATGATGATAATGAATTAGATAAGATGTCGAAAGGAGATATGCTGTCGATATGCAAATAAATGTCGATAGGAAAAGATTTGAGTATAAAGATGTATCAAATGTCGAGATTTAAATATTGATTTACATAAAATGTCGAGTCAACAGAGATGAAATGTCGAATTGAATCACATGTCGACAATTTATGTAAATTAGAACTTAAATGTCGAGATGAAATATCGAATTTTTAGTACAATGTCGAGATGCATTTCAAGTTATAATGTCGAGATCAGAAATTGAACTAGCTAAAATGTCGAGATGAACTTCTAGATGTTATATAAAGTTCTCGACATAAATTTCGAAGTAAACTTGGTATATAAAATGTCGAAATAAGTGAAGTAAAAAAAAACTTGACATGTTGACATTGTTTATGACACATGTCGACATTTTAAAAAAAAAAATCATAGAATGTCGAGTTATGAGCTTGAGTGTCATATCGACATTTCATATAGTAAAGAGCTCGATAATATATATCTTAAAGAGCCGACATATTATGCTTTGAAGATTCGACATCTTCTTAACTAATGAGCTCGAGATTGTTTAATAGCAGATTTCGACATTTTCCCATTCGAGATCTTGAGATAAATAGATTTTGATATATGATAACTTAAAAATCTCGATATATATATCACCAAATTAATAAAAAAATAAAATACAATCACGCAAAATAAAGCATGCATATGACACACGCATGTTATTATATGATTTCATATTTATCAGATAAATATATTTATAGGTCGGGATTCAGAAAAAGGCAATGACAAAGTCGAGTGAGGCTTTAAGCCATACTGTGAGTATGATATGCAACATGTGTTCTGTTTCTATGTGTTTATGTGAATTAGATGATGGATGATTTTGTGATATATGAATTATTTGAAATTAACGCGAATTATGTGGCCATAATGTGCTAACGTGCGATATGTGCGAATTGATAGTATATGAATTTTATATGTCATATGGGGTGAAATTATAGCATTTCACACTGATAAAATGGAAAGAGAAACCGTTATGACTGCTATGACATCGGACGACTTGATATACAGCTATGGTTTACATCCCTACAAATTGGGGGATTACAGAGTCCTGTACAGGCATACAAAATATATTTACAGTTACAGAGTCCCATGCATGGGCCCCTACGGGGTCAATAGTACGGGTCTAGTAAGGTCATAACGGAAGTATCAGAAATAAATGATTGTATTTCATTGGTATCTATAGATTATACAAATGAGTATATGGACTATGGTTATGTGATAAATATTCTATGATGGATTACGTGATGGATACGTGAATTAGAATGTTTATAGAAAGGATTATGAATCTATGGAGTTTACAAATGATGGTATATTATTTAGAGATATGTACGGAAGCGAATGAAAGGAAGAAACTTATCTATGTTATAGTTTTATTTTTATTTGTATAATAGAATAACATGTTGCGATCATACTCTGAATAATTGTTTCCACAGTTGCTGTAGATATTTAGCAGGCAACTTAAAGTGCATCTTCATGCGGATGCATGGATTCAAGGTTGGCCGGCTACGCTCTCACCTACTCTCCTAAGTTCATCGTGTGCATGTAGTATAAGAATCATTAGTATCTTTCATACGATATATGTGAATATATATATGATATGAGTGAATGTGATGAGAACAGATGTACGCCCGTTTATGTATAAAGGTATGATTGTAAAAAAGCGAAAAATTTTACGTGGAAAATATAGTAGCTGCGCAAATAAAGTAATAGAAAACGGGACGTTACACGAGATTTAGGAACCCATTTCGGTTGAACCTGGCAGGGAACCCATTACGGTTGAACCTGGTAAGCTTGATCGAGGAAAAGATCTTTTCATTAGATAGACTCCTAAGGTGTTTGGGGGATTGGATCTTTCGGGAACCTTAGGTGAGAACATGAATGAATAGCACTATAAGCTTTCTTGATGGTTGGATTTTGTTTCCTAGAGTCATCCTAGAAGCATTTGTCTTAGAATGATTGTTTTTTATTTTTGATGAAGAGCCTTCTTCGAAATTAGTGCTTCCAAAAATAGTATGCTTAAGGGAACATGTAGAACCAATGATTTTGTGTGAGAAAATAGCTCTTTCATTTCTACGATTGTCTTTTATTTTTACAGAAGGGGAATTGGCATTAGCAACATTTAAATCTACGTCTCCTTCTCTATTTTTATTCTAGACACAGACGCGTTCGACTCCTTATGCGTTGGTCCTACGCTCCATGTAAACGTAGTAGAAATAGAATTAGAGATAATATTTGTCATAGTTTTTTTATCTTGGGAAGTCGATTTTTCTTTCATCACGCTTTTCAAAATAATTTTGTTTTTTGAATGAGATGCGTGACAATAGTTTGGGAGCTAGAGGGAGCGTTGAGATCTTTCATCTCTTCTAAGAACGTTTTCTTTTCTGCTTCAAAATCCTCTCTTTCTTTTTCTAATGATACTCTTAATTCCTCTATTTTCTTAACAATAGGGGTTATGTAGAGAGAATTTTCAGAATGATGAATTTGTGCTTCCGCGGTTGTAGAACGATCGGTAAAATAAATTGGCTCAAAGTTCCAGTTGTTGAGGTATATGCCCTAGATGTCGTACGAGGACTAGGAGTACGAGGGCAATTTGGTAATTGTGTAGTGTTTGTAATTTGATTACTTCTATTAATGGAATGATTTTATTCATCATTAATTAACTATTGGATAAATAAATCAAAAGGCAAATTATTAATTAGTCTAAAGATTTCACCTTACAGTCTGGGTGGATAAGACAAATTAACAAAACCCAAATATTGGCAGTTCAGTTACTGATTCTGTGGGGACAGAGAGGGGCACCAGTAAGCTGAGATTAAAATAGTCCACAAGTCTAAGTCTCCAGTAGGGTGACTGGATCGACAGTATGACTTGTTTGTCGATGGGTCCAAGTTGTGCCAACCGTTCACTTGGGAAGTTACAAGATGAATTAGGAGATTATCTGTATTGGACACTGACTCGTAATCGAACGATCACACGCTTGGATTGTCCTTGATCTATCGATTGACAGTAGTATGTGTGAACCTTAGACCGAAAGGTTTAACTTGGGGTTGATCTTGAGGTCTTGATTTGTCACTAGTTTGCTAGGCCATCTTGCCGGTGGCATGGGTCAGCGGAGAAATGCGGTAATACTTTTCGATGCAATTTCCGGTTGAACCGTGAAGCGGGATTTACGGTCTCGATTAAATTCGAGGTTAACGTCCTATGGCAAGTTTAATGTGCAAGAATTTATCCATGTCTCTGGCCAGAGCATATAATTGACTCGCGATAGTCATGGAGGGCAGTTTAGGTATTTTCACAAATATAAACAACAGAGTCGAGTTCTGTAAGTTTCACAATACGTGACTTTCACTCGACCGGGACAAATGCAAGGGTTTATACGTATGATGAAAATCTACAGTCAGTTCGTGGATTATGATTAGATCAAATTCGTACTCAACTCGGGATCTGTTCGGTACCACAGGGCTGGCGTGGTGAATCGAACTCCTAGATACCTCCTCGGCCGGTTGAGACGAACCAAGCGCGTCAGGCTTAAAAAGGGCAACCAACACAACGTCATCAGCAGAGAGAGACAAAGCTTGGTCCTATATTGAGACATTAGGGTGTGGGGCTTGGACAAACCCTGATTGGCCGAAAATACTAAGTTTGACTAGTGATGGGTAAAATGGTCTTTCACCTCATGATATATTTTTTGAAATAAAATATTGGATATTGAATATTCTGTATGTGATTTAAATTAGATTTAGATCTTTAATATTGTCTTAGAGAAATAATATTATTTAATTTGGAATTAAATAATATATATCGGATATATATAAGTTTCGAATTTTATTAGATAAAATTTCGAAAAATTTTAAATATATTTATATTGATATTATATATTTACAATATACTAAATATGGTATTTTAATTAATTAAGATATTGAATATTTAATCAATTAAATTTAAAATTGGAATTTTGAATTCGTTACTTGGTAAAACGAAGACTTGGTAAAAGGGGGAGGTTTGATGATGTTTCTCCCAGCACCTCAACCTATTTTTGGCCAATCCTAAGTGATATAAAGAGGATTTTCGAGATCCTAAAGAGATGAGAAGCTAAATTTTTGAATTTGAGTTCAAGAGTGAAAAAACTAAGAGTTTTCTCCTCTCATCACTTTCTCTCTCGCACTCTCTCTCTCGGGGCAGCAAGCAGCTCGTTCTTGGCCTAGCCGTACATGCAAGGACAGCTACAATGTTCGTGATGTGCCGATCTGACGACCTTGTGCAAAGATGGACTCCCGTTCGGGTGCTTTTGGTGTAGGAGAGGGGCACTACGCCTCGGAGATTTGAAGGATTCGAAGCTAGTCATCGTCAAGAGGTTTTGACGAGGTATCACAGACGATCCCTTATTTCTTTACGTCATTACTTTATCATGTTTGTAACCGAGCAATCTTGGATAGGCGGGGAACCCCGTAAAATTTTAAAATTATGTTGTTCAAGGAACGTGGGTCTGGGGACCCTCTGGGGTTCCCAACAGTGGTACCAGAACCATAGGCTCAGTTAAAGTCACGGGACTATGACATGAATACCACGAAAACCCGTAAAGCGTTAGCCGTGTGCATGGCACACACGGCGCACACGTAGCCCGCGCGCGGTGCGAGACTCAGGGCGGGCTGCGCGCAGTGCACGACCTTCTCCTAGCCATGTGCATGGTACGGACGATGCATGGGAAGCCGGCGCGCAAGGCGCGCGCGATGAGCGACTCAAGACGGGCTGGCTACGCGCATCGCATAGGGCTGACCGGTGGTGGGGCTGCGGCACAAGAGGCACGGGCCGCACGCTGGTGTGCGGAAAGTAGGCATGACCGCGCGCGTGAGTGCATGCGGCACTAGGTTTAGACCGCGCGCATTGGTGCGCACGACATGGGGCTGGCAGTGCGCACGGCGCAAGCATCCCCGACACCAGGCCCGAAGGGCCTGGTTCAGCCCATCCTACAGCCCAAACTATATATAGGGCTTGGCCTGGCCCATTTAAAAACCCAAATTTGATTTCGGCTCGGAAATGTGTTAAATTTGTCGTGATACATGTTATTTGAGAAATGTGGTGATTGATTGGGGATTAGGTTCTATTTTTGCCAGGTGATATGGTAAGGGTGACAAGGTCCCCCCCGATTGTACTTTACAATTTTTATTAGATAAGACGGGCGGTTTTATTAGGGATAGATTACCCATCGTAGGCTATCGTAGTTTTGTTAAGACGGCCGTACGAGTGTCGATCGAAAGGAACCCAAATGAATGAGCTGGTAGCCGAGGCATTCGTTCGAGCAAAGCCCGAAGACGTACAGTCTTATTTTTTGTATAATTAGAAAAGAACTATAAATATCTCTGATCTTTCACATTTACTTTAATAGGTTGAAACTAGGTTTCGAACGTGATAATGTGTATAATGTGCTCATGTTAAAACTGTGAGGATTCTCCCGAAGTTAGACTTTTGATATCAAGTGAGTAAAGGGGCTAGGCTCCTGTCTTCTATCAAGTCCAAATATATTATGACTTAGAGGTACGATTACGGTTGACCGAGTTACGGTGCCAAAACTCTCGCCTTTGCATGAACAGGGTTGGATGCAATTGTGAATTGCCGCTCACCGACCACTCTTCACCCTCTAACAAAGAGTTATCCTGGGGATGAAGTTCGCGGAATAGTGGAATGTGAGCAGGAGTTAATAGGTTGCACTTGGACAGTCATTCCCAATATATTCCGAGTTACGACTGAGGGACCCTGGCTGAGACGAAGACGTTGAATCTTCTATGTGACATAAACGTGTGGGGCACGACCTCGGCTAACCAAACGAGCCAATACGCTATTAAGTTGAGGCTAGTTCGTTGTGGTGCGGGGAACTCAACACCACTATGAAACCACTCAACAAGGTTTCCCAAATGCCTACCGAGAGAAAGGGTTTCGAGAAAAATAATGGGAGTCGGACAAAAATTTAAAGTCCTAATTTAGTCTGATACTACAAATCCTAACTATCTGTTTATGTTCGGCACTTTATTTTCTTCTATATTAGTTACGACGACCAACCCATTAATTACACTCATGGAGAAACATTGTTTGGTGGGACACAAGCTATGTAGACTGGCTCAGAAATTTGGGGATCATCCTCAAATTAGAGAAATTGAATTATGTCTTGGACATTCAGGAGCCATAGCCCACAACTGAATCCACGGATGAGGAGATAGACTCCAGGATAAGTGGGTTAAAGATTCAGTGAAGGTGCACGCATACATGCTTTTTGCGACTTCTAGGTCCAAGGAATCGAAGAAGTCGAACAATACAGGCGTGGCTAAGGGTAGAGTCTCCAAGAAGGCGAAGACCAAGAAGGTCGAGAGGTCGGGCGCCACGGATAAGTGCCTTCATTGCCAACGGTTGGGCCATTGGAAGCGTGACTGTCCGAAGCTGGAGGCGTCTGACGCCTCAGGCAAGCAGTTAGATTTTGAAGCTAATTGTTCTATGTATTCTACTTCGTGGATACTTGACTCATGGGCTAGTTCCCACATTTGTGTTTTGAAGCAAGGTCTAGAACGAAGTCGGAAGCTTCGAGCTGGCGATGTCTCGATCAACGTACGTAGTGGACATAGTGTACCAGCTACACACGTGGGATCGAAGACCTTAGTCTTATCGTCATAACATTGTTTAGAACTTTCTGACGTTTTGGTTTTTCCCAAGGGGCTTAAAAATATTATTTCGATCCTGCTTGCAGTAGACTGGTTTAAGAGTTTCGATAATGTTTGCTATAGTTATTTCATAAATGAAACTGTTAGAAGTACGACGTTAATAAATGGTTTATATTACGTCAACTTAAAAAACAATGTAAAAACTGCAAATGCAATCACCAAATCATCGACTGGGTCGAACGATTGATACATCTGGCACCTACGACTAGGTCACGCAGTAGAAGCAAAGATTGCCAGATGGAAAAGGATGGTTTGATTAGCACAGTGCGAACAGGCCCTATGCCTACCTGTCAGTCTTGCATCTTAGGGAAAATTACCAAGTCGTCCTTCACAGGGACTTCACACTAGGGCCACAGAAGTGTTGGGTTTGATCCACACTGAAGTATGCGGACCATTTAAAGTAACGGCCCGAGGTAATTGCCGCTACTTCGTAACCGAGTATAAAGCATTAGTGGAGAAGCAAACTGGCAAGTTCATTAAAGCCGTTCGGTCAGATCGAGACGGCGAATACATGAGCCTTGACTTTGGTGAATTTCTTAGAGAAAATGGCATCATCATACAGTTTTCCCTGCCAGGTACGCCGAAATTGAATGGCATGGCCGAACGGAGAAACCAAACGCTTTTAGATATGGTTCGCTCGATGATGAGTTACAAAGATCTCCCCATTGCGATGTGGGGATATGCCTTAGAAATAGTGGCCTATATCCTTAACAGGATACATACCCGCTCTACCGACAAGATTCCTTACAAGCCTTGGCATAATCGTAAGGCAAGTCTGGATCACATAAGGGTCTGGGGTTGCCCCGCCTTTGAGAAAAAGTTGATGACAGATAAGCTTGAATCAAGATCATTAATGGCGAGATTTGTCGGATACCCCGAGGACTCAATGAGGTTTTACTTCTACATCCCAGACGAACACAGGGTGTTCGTTGCTTTACGTGCTACTTTCTTGGAGGAGGAATTCGTAGGCGAAGGCGGTAAAGGACGAGAAATAACTCTAAGAGAGTTAGAGGACAAATCGATTCCTATTCCAGAGTCGTTAGACGACGTTCCAGAAAACCCGGCTCGGCCGCAATTGCGCAGGTCCAGTAGGATATCTCATGTGCTTGAGAGATACGGTATGGTACACGTCGGGCATGGGGATGCTGCGACTGAGGGATGCGTCGGGGACGATCCCGTCACCTACGACCGGGCAATTGCTCGTACAGGCTCCCTCAAGTGGCTTGAGGCTATGCAGGCCGAAATGAAGTACCTTAGACGGACGAAAGACTTGAAATGATTTATGGCCCAGGAGAAATAGAAGTAGATGGATATACAGATTCGGACTTCCAATCAGATGTGGATAACCGAAAGTCTACTTCGGGTTTTGTCTTTACGCTCAATGGTGGCGCAGTGTCTTGGAAAAGTTCCAAGCAAAGCATGATTGCTGATTCCACCACTGAGGCGGAGTACATCACAGCTTCAGAAGCTGGCAAGGAGGGTGTTTGGATATGCAAGTTCTTGGAGGAATTACAAGTGGTACCTAGCAATTTGATCGCCTGCTGCCATTGTGGTGCGACAAAAGCGGGCAACGGTACAAGCTAAGGAACCACATGCTCACAGTAAGTCCAAACATTTAGAGAGAAAATACCACGTGTGACGTGGGCTTGTTGAAAATGGCTCGCTAGCCATGCAGAAAATTGCCTCTACAAAGAATGCAGCGGACCCGTTCATGAAGCCACTACCACAGGCAGTGCTTTATCGACACCTCGATAGAATGGGGTTAAAATGTTGGGGTGGGCAATCGACGCCGGCCCCCGACAGCGCAACGTGGCAATAGCGGAAGCGCGTTTTGAACCGAGCGGCGTAGGGTGACGAATTTTCGATTTTCAACATCTAAACTCGACCTAGCGCCCTTTGGCTTCGCCAAAGGGCCCAAGATACTGCCCTGAGCCTCAGGAGACCACGTCTAATTCGAATTTCCCAAATCGAATTTAATACAAATTTATTCGAATTAATAATTTCATTCCAAACTAGTTCGAATAAAGCGGCAGCCGATAGCCTTTCGACTATTTGGTGATCGAAACAATTTTCGATCGATACCAAATTTTCTAGAATGATTCTACACTTCCCAACGCTTACAACGAGGGGTCTTTCAAGTCATTCTGATGTCATTTGGTATTTTTCGCAAAATCAAATCAGTGGTTCGAAATTATCAATTCGAGTAAAGCGGCAGCCTGCCGTCTTTCGACAGTTTGACAATCGAAATGATTTTGAATCAATACCAAATTTTTCAGATTGATTCTACACTTCCCGACAATGGCAACGAGGGTCTTTCGAATCATTCCGATGTCGTTTGGTATTTTTCGCAAAATCAAATCAGTAGGGTTCGAAATATACCTTCGGCGTACGTGATTACACCTCGGATGAGCGTCGCAGCGCCTCGTCTAGTTCCCGGGGTCTTCGGGCTAGATTGTCACACCAGTATGTCCTTGATCAAACCTCCGAGACTACTCCCGATGGCTAGATACAATTCGGTCCGGGCGTCGGGCTTCGTCGAACGATCCTGTGGCTTGACGTGGCTTGAGAATTTCAAAACTTAAGCTCACTTTTGTTCTAATTCTCTTGTATGAGTTGAGTTGTTGAGAGCATGTACCAAGTTTTAAGGCTTAGAAACTAACTTACATTGCATGCTTATCATCTACATCATTTATGCATGTATCTCCTTTTTATTTTCACACCTAAGCCCATGAGTGTAGTAAAATTCCACTATGGTTATTTTTATTATTTTTCTACAACACTTGTCATGCTCCCGCAATGTGACTCATATGCCACCTCAACTTATGTGGCATGCTAGAAATTATACACATGTCCAAGACCAAGTCAACATGCAATTATTCCATTTTGGCCCTTTAGGTTTCTAAATTCTCGCCTCCTCGATCCGATCGAATGGCTTTAATGAGTTTCGACGTTTGCTTTTCCACCAATGCCTTATACTCCTTGAACCTTTCAAGAGCATCAGCGTTATACCTCATCAGATATACGAGTCCGTAACGACTGTGGTCATCCGTGAAGGTAATAAAATAGTGGAAATCACCACGAGACTTCACATCGAATGGCCCGCAAACGCCGTGTGAATCAAACCGAGAATTTCCGTGGCTCTATTAAATGTCCCTGTGAATGGTGATTGAGTCATTTTACCTTGGAGGCACGACTCACAAGTCGGATAGGGGTCTGATCCCAACGGTTTCAAAATCCCATTTTTCTCTAACTCGTGGATCTTGCGTTCTCCAGTATGCCCTAATCGAAGATGCCACAAGTACCTCGCATTTATTCCTGACTTCCGTTTGTTTGTGACAGTATTCACAGATACGTCATTCTGGGTATTTAAATAGTACAAACCATTAAAAAGTGTCGCGGTGCCAACATTTTTATTTCGATACATAGTGTGGCATGTATTTTTATAAAAGTTAAATACATAACCATTCCTGCTCATAACAGGAATGGAGATGATGTTCTTAAACCCCTCGGGAGTACACGACCATCTTACAAACGCAACACATGCCCATATAACAAAGTAAGAGATCTCGATCCGACGTGGCTTGCCGAGAGACTATCCTCGCTACCCACTCTGACCTCGATCTCCCGCTCCTCAAGTGCTCTACTTGGTCCCAGACCCTGCGTGGACACACAAATGTGCGTACTAGCTCCAGAATCCAATATCCAGGAAGTAGAGTATACAGATGTAGAACAAACTGTTTCTAAAAAATTAAGTTCCTTACCTGACGCAGCCTGCTCACCTTTGAGCTTCGGACAGTCCCGCTTCCAGTGGCCTAGCACACCGCAATGAAGACACCTATCCGTCGGCTTTACACCGGTCTGCTTCGATTTCCCAAAAGATTTGTTCTTCTTAGAAACCTTCCCTGTTGGCTTGAGCTTGTTCCCCTTCTTCTTCTTGCGTTTCTGGGGCTTCGAAGAGGTGTGACAAGTGCAGTCTGCTTTGCCCTCTTCATCTGACTTTGCGCTGTTGCTAACTGATTCACTAGATCAGGAAGCGTCAGCGTCATACCATTCAGATGATAGTTCACAATGAACGCGTTGAAGGACGGAGGGAGAGACTGGAAGATGAGATCGTTCTGTAATTCCCGATCAAATCGGAAATTGAGAGTCTCCAACCTCTCGATCATGGTGATCATGTTCATAACATTCTCACCCTCAGACATCCTCGATCGGAAGAGCTGTGATGAAGCCGCATAGCGAGCTGTCCTCGACGTCTCACCATAAAGCTCTTTCAGATGCTGAACCATCGCTCGATCGTCAGCCATACCCTCATGGCTACGCTGCAGCGTGTTACTCATTGATCCGAGGACATGAGCCTTTACGAGCTGCTCGTCACGTAGTCGCTTGTCATAAGCAGCACGAGCCTGCTCGGTTGCCCGTGCCCCTGGGGCCGGCGGCAATTCGGAGTCAAGGATATACACTAGGTTCTTAATCTAAAGAAAAATCCTCAGGTTGCAAAGTCAGTCTGAATAGTTCGACCCAGTCAACCTATTTTTCTTGAGCAGTATGTTTAAAGCGGTAGACATAATTAACACTGAGAGATAAAGCTGCAGAAAATAAAAGGCATATTACGTCGTTTGTATAGATCATCAAACGCGAACAAGGACTCTTATTCCGTTTGACTTCCACTATCTTTTCATAAACACCATTTTCTCCCATTGGATGTTTTGGAAGTTTCGTTCATAACTTCGATAGTGGAGTTGATGTCCCCATTGGCGGATGCAAACCTCAACCTCTGTCGTTTTATTGGTTTGCAGCGGCCGACGAAGTCGTGCTCCGCACGAGTCCGACCTCGTCGAATGTCTCAACTATCTTTGTCTCAGTCAAGGACCCCCGCCGGCAAACTCGGAACAAGGCGGTGTGACTGTCTATGCGACCTATCAACTTTGCTCAAAACCGCACACTTGAACCGTACGTTTTACCGCACAGTGTGGTCTTGGCGAGCGGCGCTAACGCACTCGAGCAAGCCGAAACGAAAGCAAATGCAAGGCGCCGGCATACCCGGAACCAAACCTTGCATTTAATTTCGTAACAACTAAACCGAGATTGATAGAAGACAGGGCACCCAATCGCTTTACTCAATTAGTATTTCATTGTGAGATACTTTTGTGTTCTCCTAGCAAATCAAAAATTAAGCACGAGCACATAATGCGTTAATTAAATTCCTAACCCTAGGAAAGCAATTTAAATGGACAACTATGCGGGCTGTTTCTAAACTGGTCCTATTACATGGGTCGTAAAACCACCGGGGTCTTTGATTTCCAAACGTCGACTCGTCGTCACGTGGGTCGTCGAACCCTCCAATCTCGCCTTGCATCGAACGGCCGTCATTTTATCTAACTTATCTAATAAAGCGATAAAATACAATACGGGGGGAATTATTTCCCAAACAACCCGTAACCATGTACATACCGAGGGTAGCAAACGGCCCTTAAACAAATAACCATGTTAGAACATAAGCCCACGTAATGTCCCACATAAACATGCAACACAGAATTTTGACGCCGGGTGCCCGACCGACGTCACGAGCGACGATAGTCTCCAAACTACGTCGACCGTTCATTCGCCACATCGGCTATCGAGGCCTTCGGCCGAACCATGCATGAGCCGTAGCTCTGATACCACTGTTGGGGTTGGCCGGATTAATCGACACCGGCCCCCGAACAGCGCAACATGGCAATAGCGGAAGCGCATTTTGAACCGAGCGGCGTAGGGTGACGAATTTTCGATTTTCAACATCTAAACTCGACCTAGCGCCCTTCGGCTTCTTCCAAGGGCCCAAGATACTGCCCTGAGCCTCAGGAGACCACGTCTAATTCGAATTTCTCAAATCGAATTTAATACAAATTTTTTCGAATTAATAATTTCATTCCAAACTAGTTCGAACAAAGCGGCAGCCGACAGCGTTTTGACTATTTGGCGACCGAAACGATTTCCGATCGATACCAAATTTTCTAGAACGATTTTACACTTTCCAGCGATTGCAACGAGGGGTCTATCAAATCATTCCAATGTCATTTGGTATTTTTTGCAAAATCAAATCTGTGGTTCGAATTTATCAATTCGAGTAAAGCGGCAGCCTGTCGTCTTTCGACAGTTTGACAACTGAAATAATTTCGAATCAATACCAAATTTTCGAGATTAATTCTACACTTCCCGAAAATCGTACCGAGGGGTTTTTGAATCATTCCGATGTTTTTTGTTATTTTTCCCAAAATCAAATCAGTAGGGTTCGAAATATACCTTCGGCGTACGTGATTACACCTCGGATGAGCGTCGCAGCGCCTCGTCTGGTTCCCGGGGCATCCGGGCTAGATTGTCATGCCGGTATGTCCTTGATCAAACCTCCGAGACTACTCCCGATGGCTAGACGCAGTTCGGTTCGGGCGTCGGGCTTCATCGAACGATCCTGTGGCTTGACGTGGCTTGAGAAGTTCAAAACTTAAGCTCACTTTTGTTCTAATTCTCTAGTATGAGTGAGTTGTTGAGAGCCTGTACCAAGTTCTAAGGCTTAGAAACTAACTTACATTGCATGCTTATCATCTACATCATTTATGCATGTATCTCCTTTTTATTTTCACACCTAAGCCCATGAGTGTAGTAAAATTCCACTATGGTTATTTTTATTATTTTTCTACAACACTTGTCATGCTCCCGCAATGTGACACCACCTCAACTTATGTGGCATGCTAGAAATTATACACATGCCCAAGACCAAGTCAACATGCAATTATTCCATTTTGGCCCTTTAGGTTTCTAAATTCTCAATTTAGTTCCTCATTTTTAAGTGATAAAATAATTAAATCCAATATAATTATTTTAATTGCAATTGAGCCTCATTTAGTTAATTAATTAAGAACTTAAGACAATTACCTCAATGAATGCTTTAAAATCGTCGTTCTCCAATTACCTCATAGGACGTTAACCTATACGAATATAGGCAGTGAATCCCGATAGCATTCAAAGCCCGGAAATCACCTCCGTAAAGTCGGTTGCGTTTCGCCGTTGGCCCGTGTTCTATTTCCGAACACTTGTGAGCCTAGCCAACTAGCGACAAATCGAAATCGCGAAAGCAAATCCGTCAATGACCCTATCGGTTTAAGGTTGCTATAGTCATTCATTTAATCATTGACAACATCCTAGTCATGTGATCGAGATGAATACGAGCCGAATGTCCGAATACGCGATCTCTCCGATCACCGATATCTCCATCACGACCCACAACCTATAATAACTACATGCAACTGGTACGGACTAAGGTGCCAAGAGAAAGATCAAAAATTCATATGCTACCCAAAACTCCCCGAAGTTGAAGAAATCTTCAACATTAGTAATTGAAAAAGGTAAAATCAATCTATATTTTACATGGGTCCTCATAAACAAGGAAAAATTTTCGATGTTAGAATAATGCTTCAAACCCAATTCAAAAATTTGGTAAAAAAACTAGTGAAATTTCGACTTTTATGCTCAAATAGTGTGGATTCACACCAATTCGGCTGTGAGTCTTAGTAACCAACAATAATTATCGATGCTAGTCATGGAATAACGACAAATTTTGATGCGACCTAAGATCGAAGCATTTTTAATTTCTGTAATAGATCGTTCTACTTTATTGGCGACCTAAGATCGAATGTTGAGGTTATTAGTTTGATAATGGAATAACGAAGAATTTTGAAGGGAAAATATTGGAGTCAATTAAAAAGCTGGTTGGTAACACTTCACTCTGAGTAACAATTCATGCATTCTGGGTAACACATCACAAGAACATTCTAGAAGGGTCTAGATTGTCAGAGATATTAACAGAACAATAATTTAATATTACCACATTGCCTGCAAATAGTACCATATGTTTGATAAAACATAACAATATAAACAAGGTTATAACAGATTTGTAGCTACAAGAACCACAAAATAGCTAATCAATACCACATTACTATTCGATTAATTTCTTTCATAAATTCATTTCGTTGGGATGTATAAGATTGCCATTCATGGAAGTAGATAATATGACGAAGCTTAACCACAAAATTTCATTAAAAGACACGTTTTGCGAATGTTGATATCAATATGTGGAAGTTGAGATCAAAAGTCATGTAAACACATAGCTCTTCTTTCATAAAATATATTAGTATCTCTTTTGATGAGACATAACGTTATGAATTCCATCACAAATGTATTCAAAGTTCAACATTAAAACACAAGCAACATTTAATAGACCATGAACTCAACATTTGAGACCTCGAACCCTAAACAATCGAAAAAATGGATTTGTGAGAGAAAATAATGAAATTTGCAATGTGGTATGAAAAAACCTATTATGCAGTACCAATATCAATAATAGTGTTAAAAATTAGATTGTACTGTTCTTTTATATCAGACATTCGGTATTATTAGCAAGTAATGTGGTAATATTCCTTGACAATATAGAACATTCTGGAACATTCTTAATAGAATGTTTTCTTTTATATATACATGGGTTATTTTATTTGTAGAATGCGTTATTCACCTTGAAAACGTTTCAATTTCAAGAAAAAAGCCAACTTTGCATTGCCTTCCAAACGCGAACATTGAGGTTAGTAGTCCAATGTTGACATCTCTAGTATTATAATCAAGATCACCTCCACTGGAATGTATATATTACACCCTATCCTTATGTTGTTAATCAAGGTTCTTTGTATACGTTTCACATTAAGACGTTAATAATATCATCATATCCTCCGAGAAATACCTAGGAGCCATTGAGGTTAAAATCCTAGACCTGAACCCGTAAGTTTAACACGAAATTTGAAATGATTGATTTGGTACCGGATAAGCCACGTTTTATACATCTTAACTAGAGGGATGTACCACATTATTTGACGAGCTCCCTTGTTGCCAAATATTGCAATTCCCGCCTAAATTACTGAGAGCCCTCGTACATTATTGAAATCCCGCCTAAATTGGATAACACAAGTTACACAGATAATAATAATTAATAACTTACTGGTATCACTTTCTTATTTCGGGAAATTAGGCAAAAATCTGGCGACTGTATTTAAATTTATCGGTGATTTGACCAGGATATGGGTCTCTCGAATTTGTATGATGTATCTTCAATATTGACCGAATTGAGATTCGATTTCATCGATTTTTATTATTTGCGTCAAAATAATTCCGAAAATATACCCGTAAAATCGAACATTTCGAGACCTCAATAACATAACAAATCGTCTAGGACAAACCCAACTTGGTTTGGTGCGGATGTGTGTTCGTGCAGATGGAAATATGATATACGGAAATTGTTTCGATCGAGTTTCCATTGTTGTAATGATACTAGATCATAGAATATTGGTACCAAATACAGCTTATAGCTACCTTTAAATCAAAATGTATAACAAATGAGAGTTTTTTCAATACCTATTAACTGTTTTACTAGGGCAGATGCTTGACCGTCCATACTACGTTTCCGGAACAGTGGTTTAGGCAACAATCCGACGAATGAATTTAAATTTCGGCAAACCTTGAGCGACGAACAATAAAGCCAATACGGTGTTTCAGCGATTTGTTCAGGATATGGGTCTCTCGAACTTGTATAAAATATCTTCAATTCAACCGAATCGGGATTCGATTTCGCCGTATTTTTATATTTTCCTCAAAAGAATTTGAAAAATTTACCCGTAAAATCGAACATTCGAGACCTGAATAACATGATAAACCGTCTAGGACACACCAAACTTGGTTTGGTGCAGGATGTGTGTTCGTGCAGATGGAAATAACGGTAATTTTGATCGAGTTTCCATTGTTATAATGATACCAGATAATAGAATTTTGGTATCAAATACAGCTTACAGGTATCTTTAAATCAAAACTTATAACAAATGAGAGTTTTTCAATACTTATTAACTGTTATACTAGGGCAGATGCTTGACCGTCCATACTACGTTTCTGGAACAGTGGTTTAGGCAACAATCCGACGATTGTATTAAATTTCGGCAAACCTTGAGCGATGAACAATAGAGCCAATATGGCGTTTCAGCGGTTTGTTCAGGATATGGGTCTCTCGAACTTGTACAAAATATCTTCAATTTCGACCGATCGGGATTCGATTTCGCCGTATTTTTATTATTTGCATCAAAGGAATTTGAAAATTTTACCCGTAAAATCGAACATTTAAGACCTGAATAACATGATAAATCGTCTAGGACACACCCAACTTGGTTTGGTGCAAGATGCGTGTTCGTGCAGATGGAAATAATATATACGATCGATTGTTTCGATCAAATTTTCACTGTTGTAATGATACCAGATAATTGGAATTGGTACCAAATCCACCTTACAGATACCTATAAATCAGTATATATACCATATGTCAGCTGACCAATACCACTGTTTCAAGGTGGCAGATGCATGACCATCCGTACCACGTTTCGGGAACAGATGTTTAGCCAACAATTCAACGATTTTAAATTTTGGCAAACCATGAGCGAGGAACAATAGAGGCATACTGTGTTCAAAGATTTGTTCAGTTTATGGATCTCTCGAATTTGTACAAAATATCTTCAATATCTACCGAATGGAGATTCAATTTCATCGTGTTTTTATTATTTGCGTCAAAAGAGTTCGAAAAATATACCCGTAAAATCGAACATTTCAAGACCTGAATATCGAAATAAACCATGGTGGATAGATCAAGTTTCATTTTCGCGTTTGAAAGAAAACATAAATGTGCTTACCATTTTTGATCGGAAAAAAAAATATTTGCTTAATAATATGGTTAACGATGGTAACAGAAAACTAGTTCTGGGTACCTCTTATTATATAACTTTGTAGGGGTATTTTGATAAGATCAAGTATTTAGTCCTTTTTTCTAAAGTTGAAAGATATTGGATCTTTAATACCCGAAATTAATACTGATAGAGACTGAATTCTATTTTCAAATTTAAAAATGGCCTGGAACGAAAAAGCCCCTTTCCAAAAATTAGTGCATAATTTCAGTAGCCTTATTTTTCAGCGAAGCTTCTCAGGGAAGCAAGGCGTTGTTTCCGTGGTACATAATTTTAAGGGTTAATTAAAGATCAAGCCCCATTAAGTATTTTAGTTTTGGGTTCAGACCCCATTACATTGGGCTTTAGGATTAAAGACCCACTTTTCGAAAAATTCAGGGGTCAGGCCCTAAAATGACACAAAAAGACGTATTTAACCCTGACATATGCCAAAATTACGTTGTATACCTAAATAATCCGTTCCAGCCAATTATAACCGTTCAGCGCTGAAAAAGAACACTTCCTTTCACGTGGATAACAACAGTCTTGTATTGAGTACCATATGTCGTCTATTTAGTAACAAATAACGTCGCATAAATAACACAACATTAAAAAATAATACCGCTTCCTGCAACATCATTTGTTAATGTGTTACTGCAAGAATCGGTATTATTTTTGAATGATGTTGTACTTCTACGACTTCGTTTGTTACTAAATAGACGTCATATGGTACCCAATACAAGACTTTTGTTAT
>JAPQWV010001889.1:0-69956 GCA_027422505.1 Craterostigma plantagineum | reverse complement strand
TCATCAAGACCAGAGCAAGCCTCTCAGCACTCCTATGTCACCAAGCTGCAAGTTGGATGCCGATTCCGCTGGCAAGTCGGTCGACATCACACTGTATTGCAGTATCATTGGATCTATTCTCTACCTTACTTCGAGCCGGCCGGACATCATGTTTGCCACGTGCTTGTGTGCCCGTTTTCAAGCCGATCCCAAAGAATCCAATATGCTCGCGGTCAAAAGAATTTTACGCTACCTTAAGGGCAATTCTACCCTTGGCCTATGGTATCCAAAGGGTACGAATTTAAACTTATCGGCTACAATGACGCTGACTATGCAGGTTGCCGAATGGACAGGAAAAGCTCGTCCGGTGGCGCTCAATTTTTCGGCGAAAAGCTGGTTCGCTGGTCATCCAAAAAGCAGAACTGTGTGTCAACTTCGACGGTGGTCGAAGCAGAATACGTAGCTGCTGCCAGCTGTTGCTCACAGATGCTGTGGATGCGGACACAGCTTCGTGACTATGGGTACAATCGAATAATATACCCATATATAGTGATAGTCAGAGTGCAATCGCCATTACTTGCAATCCTGTTCATCAGTCACGCACAAAACACATAGACATTAGATATCATTTCATCAAAGATCACGTAGAAAAAGGAACGATAGATGTACTTTGTGAACACTGAGTTTCAACTAGCCGACATTTTCAGCAAGGCATTGGATGAGAAACGATTTGAATTCCTTGTCGGAAAATTAGGCATGTTGAATCTTCCGTAATATGTGCATTACCTGATCTTTTGTGCTATCACATGCTCTATTCTATGTGTTTTCTATGCTTATTTGTTCTAATCTTGCGTAATAAAAATAAATATAAATATGATAATAATAATATATATATTTCTATATAATATAAAGGGGTATGACGAAATCCTTTAGGATGCTTTCATCTAAAGTCACTTAGAATTTTACCCCGACATGCGATTGATTTAATTGCTTAATTTTGTCAGTCTAAGTCGCATTCTTGTGTCTAAAGGTCATTAGGTTGCTCCACTAGACACAAAGCCACTATAAATGTGAGGATTCAAGCCTTGTTCTATTTTTCTCTCTTCGGATCTATTTCTCGAGTGAGTCACACATCAATTGCTTCTCTTAACTAGTGATACTTGGCTTCATACTCATCTGCGTTATTTTGTTAGGAAAATGATAAGGGAGTTTAGGATATTCCTCATTCGGCCTTATATTAATTTCCTCGCGTTAGCCCTTAGTCATCCACTTTGAGCCTTCTCCGATGTCCTTTTCTTCATTTAAAACCCATTCCCAGCCTTCAACCGAACTTTATACTCTTCGAATGGTTGTTCAAACAAGGAAAGGAGGGGGAGATAACGAAAGAAAAAGTAAGATGATGACAAAAGAAGGCATTGCTCAACGCGCAACAAACAGACCAAAGGAACTGGCCTTCCGACTACCTTGTAGAAAGTGGCATCGATCCTGCTGTGAACTTCTTCAACGATAATCTCGTACGCTAGCCAGAACGGCTGGAAGAGGAGCACCACGAAGTGAACTTCTCCAACGATAATCCGGTCTTATATCGGGAAACGAGAAGGGGAGTGCAGCCTCGGGTACGAATTCCATAACCGAGAACTTCTCCAAATCGATAATCTCTGAAACCTCAATAGGGATTAAGAGAAGAGGAGCTCAGTATCGGCCCGAGAACCAACAAGAAGAACATCGCCTACGATAATCTCCTAGAGCCTCATGGAGAAGCGGAGCTTCAGCTTGAGCATAACATAAAAAGTGATGGTTCTTAAAAGAAAAAAGAGGAGAAAAGATTGAAAAGAAGAAAGACGCCGAAAAAAAAGGAGACGGACGTAGGATTGGAAGACGGTGAAGAGATAAGCTCATTTCCTTCAAATTCCTTCCGTTCTAAGTCAGCCAAATTATAACCCTTACAACCCTTTGATTCCACATAGACGGTCTCTCGCTTAGGTGAAATGATTAAAAATGCCTCGATCACAGGTAAATTGACATAAAATTGCTTGTGTTGACTTGAGTGATAAAATATAAAAACCAAGATAGCTAATTGAGAGCAAGAGCGAACCTGGTGAGAGTTGTCGAAATGGACCAGTCTATGGACTTAGGACTTTAGTTTGACGGCATTTTCCTCTTTCAAATGTCTCGTAAAATTTTAGGCGTGACGATTGATCGAAGCAAAATAATCTGACCCCATATTAAAAAAATTATACATATATATAATAATAAATAAATAATAAAATTCGCACATTTGACATGGAATATTATGTTTCATATGCGTTGATTGAATAATGCGAATTTCTTTAGTATCACACATTCTAAATGCAATTTTAGATTGCATTGGTACTGAATTGTTTAAATGCGATAAATTTTTCACTGCTTCTACCCTCACACAATATTTTAAAAGTACATGTTTTCGGGGATCATGTACATGCTTACCTGGTAAATTTGTGTGCTCGTGACTTGAATTGATTTCATATGCTTGCATAATTAATCAATTCGTGTGCATTATTTGAGGGGGGAGCAAGTATAGGACTTGATCAGCTCCAAATATTTTGACGTTTTTTCTCTGAGTATTTCAGATCTTCAAAATTAAGGAGCAAGATGTCGACACTACAAAGAAAGGAGCAGACCAAATATTTCAAAGATAAAATTGCCAAAATAATTGTTGATTAACTCTATCATTATTAACGCTTACCTCTGAGTGGTATAGATTTTTAAATTTCTGCCAGGGGAGCTAGACATTACTACACGGAAAAGACAGGGAGTTAATTGCATTTATTTTAAATACTAAGGGGTAGTCTTACAAAGGGTTTTATTTTGAAATAGGGGTCAATCTGAAAATTTTAGAAGTACTTACTATCGAGAAACTAGATAGAAGACTTAATCCACGATCATAAGTTTCTCGATCGTAAACAGTGTTGGGAACAATTTTGATTGGCCGCGATAATTTGCGATCGAAAAATTTGAATTGAGAGCAATTTTCAATTTCAAAAATTTCTCGAACGCAAATAGTAATGGCCTGATCCATTTAATCGCAAAACATTCAATCGCAAACCCAACATTGAATTAACGCTAGTTAATAAAAGTTAACTTTTGTCAGTCGAAAAACTTTTTCTCACGCAAAACCTAATCGAAAGAAAAATTCTCTCTCGCAAAACTTTCTCAGACGATACACAATCCTTCAAAATCTTTCAATTTTTCACTTCAAATCGGCTGATTAAGGTAGAAATTCGATTCGGTTAACGATTGCGAATGTTATAACTTGTTTGCATTTCCATTCTGTAGTTTTTCGCATATTTAGTTAAGATTTTTCGACAGTTCTTCAAAAACATTTAAACGTATACTGTTTCACTAAATCTAGGCATGCTTCTTGGATTTTCTGAGTTAAATGCCTGCTGTTTAGACAGATTCGGTTTTCGATGACGCAGATAGCGTAAATCGTTGGAAAATTTCCATCTGTGATGATAAAATGAGTTTCGATGAAACTGGGTACTTTGAAGTTTTGAAGCTGTCGAAGAACTTTGTCGATCGCAAATAGACTTAATTGAATTGAGAACCTATTTGTGTCGATTTAGTTTTCGATTGCAAAATTTTGACTTAGTTATCACGATAAAAGATTTTAACCGTTACACTTACCATCGAGAAACCCAATTATAATTTTCAGCGAGCGAAAAAAACTTATGCACTGACTAGACAATTTAAGATGCAAATTTTATCGAGCGTAAAACTTACTATCGCAAAATAGAATTTCCGATTTAATTTCAATTTGGTCGCAAAAAGTTTAACAGTGAAAAATCAATTTTTCAACACTTAATTCTTCGATCATAAAAATTTCTCGACGGAGTGACTTAGTCTTTCGTTGACAAATTTCTCGATCGAAAAATATTGAAGCGACAATTTTTACTTAGGATCGAAAATCACATTTCGCTCGACAAATTTCAAATCGGAAATTTTATTCAATCGAGGAAAATTTCTCGATAGTAAATTTACCTGAGAAATATTTCTCGATCGTAAATTTACACGGAATTTTTCTCGATCATAAAATTGATCGACTACAGTCTAGATTTCAACTTCAACACTTAGAAAATCTTTCTCTAAGTCTTTTACTCTGTAGCGAAAATCGCAAATAAAATTTCTCGATCGAAAAAAAATTTACACGGAAACGTTACAATTGAAATCAGTGTATTGGAAATCAAATTGCAATTCAATTTTATCGACCGAAAATTTTCTCGGCATGAACAGTGACTTACTGATTTAACACTTAGCGAAATTTCGAACGATTTTTCACACGACAAATATTTTTTTCGAAATTACAATAATGCCATCACGATTTTTGAAATTGAACATACGCTATGCATTTCATATGATTTCAATTCAAAATTCATCAAACATGCTATTATTTGCTATATTACTATAGTTTGATGACATTTATTCATATTTCGACAGAAAAATAAAATTGAACAAATAAACTTTTACATATCTTGTATTTCAGATGGATCGCTACCCAAGATACAACCACATTTACGATCACAATCTGTACTTGAAGGTTCAGGATTCGAACTTTCAGCTCGATTGGACACATTTCGATGCCCGGACGAGATCATCGTATCCATCCTCAGAGGCCACCCCGTCTGGCATACGTTTTAACAGTCACCGCATCGGTGCCGATGGTCTATCTCCAGCAGTTCTGGGGATGCATACAAGGAGTCGTAGCAGATGGGACATTCTCTTTCATGACCCGAATCGGGACGCGGCATATGCACATGAGCAAGAGCCAGTTCGGCATGATACTGGACTTGCCTCACAACGATAACTACGACCCGCTCCCGATGGATGCAGAGATGATTCAGGACTTCTGCACATGGGATACCAACCGCCGCTCACAAGATTGGCCAGGTCCAGAGCAGCGGAATCCCACACCCGTGGAAGACACTATTCGAAATAGTGAATAAGTGTCTGTCGCCCAAGCACGCAGGATTCGATAAGGGCAACAGCAATATTTTGAAGATCTTCCATGGGATCGCGTTCTCAAGAAACTATGACTACTCACAGCTGATCTGGAACGATCTCGCGGACCAGATTCGGCTAAAGGAGAATCGAAGGTCGAAGAACGTGCCCTATGCTCGATGGTTTAGTGTAATCATCAGGGAGTTCATGGAGCTACATGCAGAGAACATCCCTCGGCTGCCTTCTGGTGAAAACTACCAGCCGCAGGGGCTTAAGTTTTTCCACAACCCACGGCTCACGGACCTGGACCAACCGTCGATGCCAATTCCACTCAACTTACTCAGGCTCGCCGACCCCGCGGGAGCTGAGTATCAGAGATTCTGTCGGGAACACAACTTAACGAAGCAGATGATTAGAGGGCCCCGGCAGATGTACATGTGAGCCCTCCCCAACCGCAACAACACCAACCAAGCCCTGACGACACAATGATCGATGTTGTCGCTCGGGAGCTTCAACAGGAGTCTCTTTTGGTCGATGAGCCAATGCCCGACGTCGAAGATACTTTGATAGACGTTGTGGCCACAGAGATGGAACTCGAGGCCTGCACTCGAACTGCAAGTGGAAGTGCCCTTACATGTTGGCGTGCTCGAAGAATCTTTTGAGGAAGTTCTTCAACAAGAGGCACAGCCCGAAACGGAAATGGGCAAAGCTTTCTTCCACCGGTGACGGATCAGGCACTGGAGGATGTCTATCGTGACCTCACTCCTCACACGGCCACGCCGTCTGACACAGAGTCTGACGAGGAAATCAGTCTGATCAGGAGGACTCCCAGAAGACTGAGCATTCAACTGGAGTCTCTCTTTCCGGCCGTCACCGTCGCACCAGATACTCCGCTGGCCACAACGACAAGTGTTGCTAGCACTTCATCGCTCAATCTTGAGCCGCAACCAACTCACATAGTATCTGGTTCGCAGGCGCAACCCGAGCCTGCAACAACATCCATAGAGACGAGAATCCTCAGGATTGGACTCGAGGATTGGGTGGAAGTCTCATACAGTCACAACCTCAAGTGACTGTGAGCCAACCCCAAGAGTCGGTGTCTACTCAAGGGTTGATAACAGGCGACATCAGTCGTCCTGGTCCATCCATGGAGGCGTCCACTTCCTTCGTGACGAACGAACAATTCCAGGCCGCTCTCTCTGCCGCTGTACTGTCAATGGAAGAAAAGATCACAGAGAGAGTACTCCAAGCACTCGAGGCATTCCGAAGAGATACGGGGAAAGCACCTGCCCCTGAAGGCCCTTCGTCACGAACCAACCCCACACCTCCACAACCCACACCCACCGATCCTCTAGCCACTTCCTCCATCCTCATCAACCCATACACAATCCCAATCACCGAGCTCCACGACATACTCCTCGCCCGTTTGATAGGCCTGTCCATCCGATCGCCTCAAGAAGAATCCCTCTATCGGCGTTGGTGGATCATCTTGAGCCACCGACCGACGGCTGCTGCGGCCAAAGCTCCCACTCACAGCGCAGACATGACGATCGTGACGATCAGGACCCTCATGAGGGGGAGAAAGAGGCCAAGGACATCTACAAGTGGCCAAGGACAAGGCTCGGGCGCTACACAGACAAGCGCTGGAGCTGGTGAAACCCAAACAACCCAAACACAACCCACCATACCCAAACACAAACCACCCACCAAACACGAACCACCCAAACCGCCCACACCACGCACCGCATCGCCCACATCGACCCACCAACCTTCACCTCCGTCCACCCCACTGATCTACTCAAGCCCCTTACTTCCGGAAGAAGAAGCAAGTGCTGTAATGCTTGTAACTCTAGCAGCTACCCAAGCCACTCCCTCTGTCATTCCAGACCAACGGGACCCTCTGGACATGGCGTCAATCCACACGAGGCCCTAGACAAGTACATCTTCGAAGGCCAGTGGATGACCCTTCCATGCTCGATGAGCATCAAAGACAACAGCTTCACGACGTTCGGCGCTTTCTACAACAAGCGTCCATAGATCTCGTAATCATAGAAGACGACGAGCTTCAGGAAGGTGAAGACTACGAGCGAGTTATCCCAAGGCTACCAGAGTTAATAGCTCAACAGGCGGTTCCCTCTCCAAGACTAACGCCAGGGACCGTCCGGATCGACAGGCAATGGGAAAACATTCAAATTGAAATTCCCTTCCTTGAAGAAGTTCGTGAGAATATTTGGAGGTCTCCGGACAGAGTGAAAAAGGCGAACGAGTTCGAGCTCAGAGGGATCTCTCATTGGGATCAGCAGAAGAGGATGACCTACCTCTGGATACTGACCAAACTAGGACCTGATGTTAGGCTGGGGATGACTAAGACACAAGCCAAGAGCCATTATAAGAGTCTCTCCCCAATAAGCCAACTACTCAGCGTCTACTGTGCCAAGGAGGACTTCCAACACCTCACTACATCATCGAACGAGTGGACAGGACCCTAGAGGAACTGAGCGAGAGCAACCTGCCGTACCTCCCCGCCGATGAAGTGTACCGACTTATCAGCTATACGCGGAGAAGTACAAAGGTCCTCAGGGCTTCATCAAGACAGAAGGCCTCGAAGGGCTCTACCGGTTCATGTTGCGCCAGGTCAAGTACTATGCCGCACACGACCTTCAGATGGCTCTGGAGAGCAATATGAAGAAGGTCAACATGACCGCTCCACTCAACAAAGGACCTGAGATCGAAGGGCTTCCCAACAATCACGTGCACATCAGCTCAGTCCTAGGCATCACCTACCACAATCCAATAGCAAAGAAGAATAGGTTGATGCTGAAGACTGAGATTCATAAGTTTTGCGATGGGACGCTCAAGGTCATCAGGAAAAACATCGAGCAGAGGTTGGAAGAAATCAACAAAGACATTATGCTGAGGATCCATAGGATCGTGAGAGAACAACCGTTCCTAATGGAATTGCTTGGAGATATCGAAGAGCGACTGGAGCTTAGGATCACTCTAAGGAACTACGAGCATGCGCTGGGCTTGCGCAGATCGTATTACGCCCGACAAGGATAAACGGCGCGGAGACGCAATCAAGCACAAAGGGGGAGATTGTAGAATACTATTTGTAATTGTGCTTGATTTTATTAGTTTCTCTTGTAATTAGGGGCGTTTGTATAGTAGTCCTTAGATTAGGACTAGTTTGATATTTAAACCAAGTTTGTTTGGTATAAATACTTGTAAATCAATTAAGCTGAAAAGAGAAAGTTTTGAGAATTGATCTGAAGGGCTTGCAATTCGATTTCTAGAGAGAGAAACAATAGTTACTTTCACACTCTACTCGAATTATCTCTCTTGTTCTTCATTTGAGTTTTTCGATCGAATTCAATTGCTTATCTAAACGATTGAATTACTATGAATTCTAGCCTAGGATCATAGAGTTGTTAATCGTAGGACCTAACATGTTAATCGTAGGACCTAACACACACGAAACAAAAATTGTTAGCTTTATCGAAAATTTAATTCTGTTCACCGTTCATCGAAGAACAGTTTGGCGCGAAATCTATTTTCGAAGAACATATTGTGTTTCATAACCTGTTTAATTGTGTGTTTTGCGTAGTTAGTAATCGATTGCGAGCAATTACCTGAAAGTTCAGTGTCTAATTCTTTGTTTTTGCTTGAATCTGTGATAATTGTATTCTGTGATTTTTCTCGATCGTTCTAATTTTTCACGCTGGGTTTTGCGATCGGATTAATTTCTCGATCGAAAAAACTTAGCGCGATAATTTTTCTCGATCAGAATACGAAGTCGGTGCTAAAATTGTCAACACTAGAGACGATTTTAGTTAGAAATACTTCTCGAGCATTATTTAGCGAAAATTTTTTCGAGGGAGACCAATTTGACTTTACACGCGTAAAAACTTTCTCTCGAGAAACATTTTCGGTCAGACATTTAAAGTTTGACCAAGCTAAAAATCATTTACACGCGAGAAACGTTTCCAGTCAATCTTTTTATTTTGACTTGTCGAGAAACTTACTAACGTACTGTTTCTTTACGATCGAAATAAATTCACGATCCGGAGATTTTTCTCGACCGAATGATTTTGGAAATTTATTTCGCTCGAAAAAAAAAAATTTCACTGACAAACTATCTCGCACGTAAACAGTACATACTATATTCTATTTCGACGAAATTATTTTTGATCAAACTGTAAAGATTGTATCGAAAATAATTCTCGATCTATTTTTCGAATCAAACGCTACTAACGAATTTCGTCACTTTTGAAGCACATTTCATCATCTTCAAACATTCAAAACACGTAATGAAGATCCTTCAACAACTCAACTACAAAACAAAATGGATGCATACTAAGATTTTGCAACGAGGCGAATATACTGTGTGGAGGAGCTGCTTTCTCAATTTCATAGCTCAAAAAGATCAAGCCGAGAATTTACCAAAGTCACTAAGAGAGGGACCAGCACAGTTTTGGGTACATGTCCCCGGTGACGAAACGACAACTCCTCAAATTCCTGCATCTAGGCGACTGAAGGAGCCTAGGGAGTACACAATCGAGGAGAGAGCTCGAGCTAAGGCAGATCTAGTAGCCATGAACACCCTCATGCAGGGCATCCCCAATGACATATACCGACAGATTGATAGCTTTTCATCGGCTAAAGGAATGTTGGATGAACTGCATAGGATGATGCAGAGGATGGAAGTTGGCATAAAGGCCAAAAAAGGCGAACATTCTCACTCGACTCCTTCAGAGCAAAGCCTGAGTTCGCGTAGGGGACAATCCGAACAGACGATATTTTGAACAAGCCCAAGGACATAGAGTTTATAATCCTATAGAAGGCATATGTTTCACTAACCCGCGTGTTTTACAAAAGAAAGAAATATACGATGTTAAACACATGGGCTTAGTAATAACCTCTCTTAGAAATTTTACTGAATCGTCATATGAAAATACTTTCGATGCATCCATTAGACAAGGTCCACATGGTCCAGGAATCCCCTTTGACTGCAAAGAACTAAATGAAAGGACAAAAAATAGGAAAGAAACTCTAACACCCGTCTGCAATTTAGTTCAAGTTCTACCTCCTGACTCTCAAACACACCACGAGGAAGTTAAAGCCGTTAATTATAAAAATTCTCTCTACAAACCCCCTATCATAAAACAGATAGAGGAATCATAGGCAAAACTAGATAGAGAACGAGAGAATTTCGAAGCTGAAAGGCAAAAATTCTTTAAGGAGATGGAAAATCTCAAGGCCTCCTCGTCCTCCCAAACTACCTCTCACGCTATTACAAAAAGCGTGAAAATTGAAAAATCGCCTTTGAAAGATAAAAATTGTATAATTAATTCTGTTAAAAGTGCGATGACTAATTTTTCTTTTCCTACGTCTACAGGGAGCGTAGTGTCAGCACTAAAAACAAAGGTGAGAGTGTCTAGCACTAAGATAAAGAAGGAGCCACTAGATTTCACTATTTCTGAGCATGTTCTTCCTTCTGTTACAATAAAAGACACTCGTAAAAATAAAAGAGCTATTTCCGCGTCTAAGATAGTTGCTTCTACTTGTTCACTTCAGCCGATCACCTTTAGAAGTAACAACTTCGAAATAGGCTCTACGTCAAAAACTAATCATTCTGAAACAAATACCACTAGGGAGACTCGTAGGAAACAAGATCAGCCATAAAGAAAGCTTATAGCGCTGTACATGCTTGTACTCACCTAAGATATCCCGTAGAGATTAAATTCCCCAAACACCTTAGGAGATTACATCAAGAAACCTTTTCCTCAATCAAACCTAGCAAAGCATTTGACGTGCTGAAATTAACCTTCCGTGCAAGTTCAACCAAATGGATTCCTAAATCTCCGCCTAGGATGACAAAAGCCGGAAAGGCCAAGTCACCCAGAGAGGTCACACCGAAACCCACTTCTCCGAAAGTGGCTCGGATTATCAACTCCCCAAGTAATAATTTAGGAAGGAGTCTGATAAAGGCATGGAAAGGCCGAGTGAAGGACAGGGAGTTACAAAACTTGTGAGTATGATATGCGACATGTATTTTATGCGCTTATGTGCTTTCTCTAATTATGATTCATGATTTATGTACTTTATTATACGACTTATATGTCGTAATGTGCTTTTATGTGCTAAATGTGACTTGATAGAGATCTATATTATATACGTGATATAAGGATAGGTGCACGGCATTGCATACACACGTAATAATTAAAGGAGAAATCGTTATGACTGCTACGACTACGGATGGTACGATATGGATGCCGCGGCATACTTCCCTTCAAATCGGGGGATAATAGTTACTTCCCTTCACATCGGGGATGACATTTACTTCCCTTCAAATTGGCGGATGAAAGAGTTCTATACAGGCGCATATCGATATTTACAATATTGACAGAGTCTCATGCATGTGTGCCGATTGGGCTTACAGCACGAGTCTAGCTAGTCTATAACGGGAGAGTAAAAAATAAAAATAGGCATATAGAAATGCATTGATCTAAGGATCATAGGAACGATGGTTATGTGAACTATGGCAACGCGATTGAAATGGTTACGTGATAAAACGTATGACAAAAAGGTTTATGGCACTTATGAGAATTGATTCATTTCATGTTATTTTCTTGTTATTGAATAACATGTTACTATCATACTCTGAATAGTGGTCTTCACAGTTATGTATATACATAGCAGGCTCACTAAAGCGCATCATTAGCAAAAGCATGGATTCAAGGTTGGTCGCTACGCTCTCTTCCTGTTCCCCTCTGTTCATCGTTAGCATATAGTTTAGAAATTGTACAAACCATAACACTTTGTGACTCGTATGATATATACTTATATGTACATTATTGTGGAAGGTATTAGACCAGATGTAAGTACCCGTTTTTGTTAAAGGAAATATTTATGGAAATCGCGAAAAATTTTATGTGAATATTTTATAGATACGTAAAAAGGTAATAGAAAACGGGGCGCTACAACCGAACAATATCTAGCTAAAAGATTAAAGAAATCGCTACTTGGGATGCACCCCAAGCCTATCCTATGTTTTTTTCTTTATTTCTATGCACACTTTTAGATTTTATAATTCTGTTGATGATCGCAGGGAATTCAAAATCTCAAGTGTGTGGAGGAGCCGTACAAATCATGCACATTGGACTATTTAGGGAAATTCGCTTATCGATTTTTTCCTCTACCTTTGTGTTATAATGTGATACGTTGAGGACAACGTAAAAGTTAAATGTGGGGAGGGGAATTTGTGTGAAATCGATTACGTGCATGCTTGTGTTTTGGGTACAAAATTTTTCGAAATTTGGCATGAATTTTTCCGAAATCATGTTTCTTATCATGAAAGGATGATTTTGTGTTGGCAATCTTGTCAGTAATTGGATTTCATATGCATAGTTGACTTCTTTCTTACATGATGAACTTGACGATACTTGAGAGATTCGTACATTTAACCTTATTTTTGTGAGACTTTGAGCCTACGAGCTTTCTGCTCATTTCTTTGGTTGTATTTTTCATACCTAAGAAGAAAAATATACATATAAGTATGAATGGTAGGGTGCAATCGTGTAAGTAAGAAGACGAACTCAAGGCGCAATTCAGACGATGGCATGATTCCATCGCCACTACAGCTCGCATCCTTTTTGCTTATTCCTTACTTATCTTGTACATTTTAGCCATGATATGACCCTATAATGTCCTTCATATTCAAACTTGATCATCAAGAGTAATAGATTTACGAATTACTTGCAAGAAATGTGGTAGAGATTTTATTAGTGAATGACTGAGGGAATTCACCGACATTTTAACCCATACACTGAGTGACTGAGTGAATCCTTGTGAGGTGTGGATCTAATGGGTATTGCTACGAAAATCGTGTAGTTAGTCGTTGACTCAAATATGTTTTCTGACTTTACTTGCATTATTTCTTACATGATTTCGTTTTGATTGATAAACGTATTTCCTTACGTTTATATGTATTTTAATTGAAGTATTTACAGCTAAAATGGAGTCTTCATGATAAATTTGGTAATTAATTATGAGTTTACAGCATTTCCTACAGTTGTGCGGCAGTTTGGTACGTCTCATAGATTAAAGTGGGAAAGTTGACAATAGCCCTAAAATTTTGGAGGGTATCTAAAAGAATTAATGATCGTAATGCTCACCAAAGGGATCTGCATTTGAAGGTCTATACCGTGAGATATTAATTTTTGATGTTGTTGCTAATTTACTGCGAGTCAACACGGCCGTGTTCGAAGCCGTGTTTAAGGTCCGAAAGCTTTGATTTGAGGCCTGAAATCCACACGGCCGTGTTTGAAGCCGTGTAGCTTGGTAGAGAGCACGATTTGGGCGGAAAGTAGTTCACACGGCCGTGTCGAAGCCGTGTATGAGGTCAAACACAGTAAAAATGAGTCCTACCTAACTTGTCTCTTCTTGGTCGAACGTAACCCATTATTCAAAAAGAGGCATGCTGTAGACCTAATTTTCGACATTGAACACCCCATTTCATGTGAACTCAATAAAGAAGTCTAAAGATGAAGGATTGGGGGACAAAACTAGCTTTTTCAATGTGAAAGAGTTAAAGCAAGGAGATTCAAGGAAGACTTGCATGCACTTAATTTCGAGCTCCCCTTGCCATAAATAGGGAAGAAACCGTTGGGAGAGAACACATACTTAGAGATGAGAAAGAAAGGCTAGAGAGCAAACTAGACTCATTCACTTAGCTTGCATGCTAGGTGTTCGATAAACGCCTCAATGAAGAACAAGAGAACCGAAGCCAAAAATCAGGGAAGATCTATGTTTCTTTGTGTGTTCTTAGTTGAAAAAATGAGTAGCTAATTTATTGTGTATTTGAGATGAGATGAACCCGAGCAAGATCGATCGTATGTTTTTAGTATATTCGATGTTATGCTATTGTTAAGACTCGTTTATCAATTTATATGATTTCGATTATGTCTATGTGATGATTGAAATTCTTATTTTCTTGTTTTCTGGTATAAGGTCCCGTGTATATATATAACGAAAAGGATGTACATAATGAGAAGGAGAGATACCCCATACACCAACAAGTAACAGGCTACTGGTAAAAATCAAGAAATGCAAATCACAACCACTACAAACTACCATGCAAGACGCCATAATCTACGTATAGCCGCTCGATGTAACTCATACTTAGTGGACGTGCCACTAATGCACATGATGACCAAGGCAAGCACACAGCCAACAAACCTCTCAGAGTTGTGATAATCCATTCCCTCCATCACTTGTTTCTTGCCTACCAGATGAAGTAAACAAGAGAGGCCAGCACGTGACGACATGCTGCCCGCAGAAGGTGTTGCCCCCGCCATCTAGCCGACACCTATCTAATACCCGCACTCCAATCCCTATAAAGCCAAGCCCACCAGATACGCCTCCTCTTCAGTCGAGGCACTGCCGTGAAAACGCACAATCAAAGAACAGATGCTGGCCATCTCATAATGCAGCTCATCACGTAGGACACAAGCAGGTGTACCCGCTCTCTGGGCTACCCACGACTTGTCTCTAGTCGAAAGACTATTGTGTACCCCAAGCCAAAGAATGAACTCATGTCTCGGGATCCTCAACGGCCCTCAAAAAAGGGCAGCGCAACACACCGGGGGCCGTCGATAGCGCATCGGCTCTCAAGCCAAAAAGGTCGACATGGTCCAATCTGATGACCCCGTCCACTTGACCCCGTCTTGGCCACCCATCAAAACCATTGGAAGAAGGCGACTAATCTCGATGTATTCAACTGTAAATCAAGATTGAAATTCTTATTTATCTTAATCATGTCTATGTGCGTAAGATAGATTAATTGGGAAATCGTACGCTGCGCTCGAGAGAGGGGGAACGATTAGAACACTCGTAAACGAGCGGAATAAATTAATCACTAGAGATAGTTTGAGCTACCTCGCTGGATTAGAGTCAATCTAATAACAGGATTAATAGTGATTTGATGCGGTCTTCGATTAAGTAGTCAGGGAAGCATGTCCGGCTATTTAAGACGTCGATTAGTTGTTTACGAGCTTCGTGTGATAAGGTGCAGTTTCGTCAGTCTTATGAACTCGTACGCATGTGTTAGTAATTCTCACGGTCTATCGTTTAGCTAAACCTCTGATATATGTTTTCAGCAGACGGTCGAGCTAGGGTAGTCGAAGTCTCAAATACGTTTCGCTTTTCATCGTTCATTTTCGTCATTTTTATCAGTTTTGTTCATTAAATTTTCAATTTTAAACAATCAAACCTTTTCACTAGGATATTTAAATTCGAGTTTTTCTGATTATATAGTTCCCTTGGGTTCGATACTCGAATACTTTCCATTTCTTACTATTTTCGGTAGGTACCTTGCCTGTTGAGCGTAGGATAGTTCGTCGATATTCGTTTTATTTTATTAGTCGATTCGCTCGATCAATGTGCAACTGCTTTGCATTGACAGTCATGAGGAATTCACAACCTCGCCAGAAATTGAGGTATATGTCCTACGTATATTCGGGGACAAGAAATTATGGACTTTGCAAAGTATAAAAACCAACTCACGTGGGACGTGTAATGTACTTTAGTAATGTCACGAATTAATCATAGGGTCGGGTTAGTGAGTTTGACATAACCATGGATCTCACTCGACTAGGACATACGTGAAGGTCTATACGTAGTACGACAATCTATAGTCGGTTCGTAAAATACGAAAGATTGTACTCAATAAGGGATCTAATTTGGTACCACGTTGGCTAGGTGCTTACCGAATTCTTGGATTTCTTCCTTGCCGTTGAGACAAACCAAGAGAGTCGGGCTTAAAAAGGATCACTGAGACAGTATCTGACAAAGAGAGACATACATTTATTTAACGGCCTTGGAGTCGTTAATAAAATGTCAAATATTAGTTCTAGAAACTGTATTTACATGACCTTAGATTCTCGGAACGAAACGACGGAGAACAGACTGAAACCCAAGCGTTACGGCCATGAGCATGGAGGCTCACGGCCTGTTACGGGCCGTGACACCAGGCCGTGACAATGGGCTAAGGCTGGCCAAGCCTCAGTCCTGAGTGACGGCGGTGACAGGCCTGCAGGAGGCCGTGAAGGTGGTGTCACGGCCGTGACAGTCCCTCCAAGCAGCCGTGACCTAGGCCTGTGGTTGGCCAAGCTAGGCCCGACATGGTCACGGCTGTGACCGAGATGCACAAGGCCATTGCAAAAGGTCATATCAAAGCCTCTGCCGCGAGCGTCACTGTCGTGGCTTCCTGGTCCGAGGCTGTCGGGCCATGGTCACTGCCATGAACCGAAAGTTCGAGGACGTGACCGACAGTTTGATGGTCAATTGTTATCCAAATTCGTTCCTTGTTCTTATGTGAGACATATGGGATATAGGCTAGTCCATGACTTAATACAAGGTAATCAAACAAGAATTATTTCATGTAGGACACACTTTAATTTAGATATGGTTAAAATCATTTTCAATGGTTGAGAATTGATTTTTATGATATGGCCTTGACGAATTTCGTGGCAAAGTAATTCTACTCATTCGTTGTGAAGTGAAGTCATTCTCACTATAAGAATTAGATTCAAGAGAAAACCGGACAAACGAGTTCCAACAGAAGTTTCTCTCTCTAGCTTCCCTCTCTAGCGAGTTTTCTCTCTCACAAACCCTAGCCAAAGACCTTTCACCTTCCATCACATCCGTCCACCACTACACACCGCCGGCGACCTACCCACCCTGCAGCCACTCGACGGAGCTTCCTCGCCACCCTCCATCGCCGGGATCAGATGGTGATGGAAGGTCTTTGAGCCTTCACGTTTCTTTCTTCATTCTGCTTGTGACCGTTCGTCTTCCTCATAAACATTTTGCCACCATCATGGAATCTCCACCTTAAGACCTGGATTCTATTGGACCTTTACAGATTATGATGCTATAAGAAGTAATATTCCTGACTTTGATGATTGTTTCGACGTCGCAGCTTTCGGAGCTCTCTTGGGGCGCGTCAATGAGGGCAAAATCGGCCACCAACCACCGCCGGTGCAAGTGTTCTCAGCCAAAACTCGATCTGAACATGGGCCTGCTTCTATTACTTCTTGGCCAGAACCAAGGAACAACCCATCCCAGGCGTTGTGGCTTCCGCGCAGCCGCAAACGACGTGTCACCTCAGTCACGTCCCTATCCATGACCTGCGGCATGATGCGCATGGTCCGATTTGTAGGGCGCACCACCACCGCCTATTGATAACACTCTGAGCAGGGAATATGCTTCTGAACAAAATGCGCCACCTCAACATGTCGTTTCAGCTACCATGGGACATGCAATGGACATAGGGTTTCGCCGGTTGTGGCTCCTAAAGTGATTGGGCCTAAGATTCCTCTACTGTCCCTCGACCCCAGGCGGGTGCAGCAGCGCCGGCGTCGCCTTCTGATTCGGCCCCGATCGTTGAAGCTGCTTCCGACGATGCCAGCCACCGTTTCAATCTCTTGATCGCGGTTTCCCTGTTTGCCAAGCTACAGCACAATCAGCCTCGGGCTCAGGGCCGATCATCGAAGATGCCCACACTGATAAACAGCCACCGGTGGTACCTACCATGAGACATGCCAATGGACATAGGGTTTCGCCGGTTGTAGCTCCTAGCGTAATTGGGCCTAGGGTTCACTCTACTGGGCCTCGACCCAGACGAATGTGGCAGCGCCGGCGTTGCCTTCCGATTTGGCCCCGATCGTTGAAGATTCTTCCGACGATGACCAGCCACTATTTCTCTCTTGATCGTCGTTTCCATGTTCGCCAGGCCACAACACAATCAGCCTCGGGCTCAGGGCCGATCATTGAAGATGCCCACACTGTAGCCATCGGCGGCACCTATCATGGCTCGAAAAACTAGGGTTCCTATGATGGAGTATCCTTCTCACGTACTTAACTTTTCGACTAACGGGCCCCATATCAGCTTTGGGGCTGCGGCGAAGACAACCTCTGTCACACCCCATATATGTCAATACCTCGAAGACCGACCGGAAATGTTGTTAACCCGTCCTTTGCAGCCATCATTCAAGGTGCCAACATCAACTGCAATCAGCCACTACGCGCTAGCCCAACACGTCTTATCGTTTCCTATACAGCACCTATGATGATTGACAGCGTGGCTGAGGCCTGCGCTTCTTGGGATGTGATTAAAAAAAGGACGACGAGATGGGACCATACCCTTGTTGGGTATTTTCTGGGGTAAAGACCGTTCTTTCCCCACGCGAGCAGTTTTCTCGGTCTAATGGAGAGATCTTGTCGAAGTTCGAACGGCTATTAACGACTTTTTCAAATTTAGGTTTGCGACTGCCTATGCATCTGCAGTCATCTTGGAAGGAGGGCATTGGCTCATGCAAGGGCAGTCTTTTTCTAAAAGCATGGAGGATTGGTATTTTTTTGAGAGAAACAACATGAGGTTGTCCCGCATTGTGTCAAATTACGTAATGTTCCATCGGAGCTATGAACAAGGAAGGGCTTCGAATCGTGGCGAGTGTACTTGGCAAACCTTTATTCGCTGATGCCATGATGGCTAATGCTGAGCGACTTGAGTATGCAAGGATTTACGTTGAAAAATCACTAGAAGAACCTTTTTGAAGAACATTGCAACGTTAGAATCTCAAGCAAAGAGGGTGGACACTCCGGTGTGGTGCCCATTCGGGTTGTATATGAGTGGAGACCCAGGAAATGTGCGACATGCACCTTGGACTCATGGAGCTGGGACTTGCCCTAAAAACCAATCTGAAGCAACTCGGATCGGCAGCAACCATCAACTTTGGCCCAACACCTTGCAACACGGGTGGATGAGCTAACAAGGCCACAAGCTTCAGGTGCGGCAACACAAAGCACACGACTACCTAACTCTGCCATTGGCCACAAGCACGGCGTGAATGGCATCGTGTTGCTAATAAGGACAAGGGCAAAGCCCTGCTTGAGGAGGCTAGTAGGGCTGCTAAGAACATGGAGGACAGACAGGTCTCGGGCAGGGACACACATGCGAATCACATAACAAGGAAACAACAACCAAGTGATGGCTGCTCGACAAGCATGGCCCCCGCTACCACGTCGACCCGCGAGGACTATAACCCTTTTACGGTCCTTGATGAATTGGA
The DNA here is from genome assembly GCA_027422505.1 of Craterostigma plantagineum. NCBI lineage: Eukaryota > Viridiplantae > Streptophyta > Magnoliopsida > Lamiales > Linderniaceae > Craterostigma > Craterostigma plantagineum. The sequence goes on along the minus strand of JAPQWV010001889.1, from coordinate 50,868 downwards.
ATGGGAGAACACCAAAACCGAGGGTCCTAGAGCAGCCCTTTCAACGGGTTCCCATGATCCCAAGCGTCGTTTTGGAATACATGTGGTCTAAACATGTTAGACCACAGATGGGCAGTGAGGGAGTTGGTTACAAAGTATAACCTGAAGATTATGGGTGTCATTGAGACGAGGGTTTCGGAGCAAAATGTCTCTAATATTACTCAATCGATCAACAATTCGAACTGGTTTATAAATATGATGACGGACCTGCTTCTCGTATCTGGGTGGGTTGGGACTCAAACTTCGTGACTGTAACGATTGAGGCGTTCACAACACAGATCATCCATTGTAAGGTGCTAGCTAGTCTTGGAAGAAAGGCTGGAGTTTTACATCTCATTCATTTATTGGTTGAATCTTCGCTCGGAACGACGGGACTTTGAGCCGGCCTCACTGCAACTTCTAGGACAAGGGAGAATGATCTGTGGGTTGTGATGGGAGACTTTAATGCGATCTTGGATAGTAAGGAGGCTCGAGGAGGCACGCCGGGGGCGTCTGCCTTACATGGCATCTTGCTTTACTTCCTTTGATCTTATTGGCCTACCAAGGGTGGGACCATTTTTCACGTGGTATAACTAGAAAAGTGGCACCACAGATATTTGGCGGCGACTTGATAGAATGGTGGAAACCTGTAGCACCCGGGTTTCCCGTAGGTATTTAGGGCCAATAAATTAGCAAAATGTAACTCCGTGAATTATGTGCATAAACGTGATTTATGTGCTGAATATGACTTAAGCACAGCTTCGTGTTTTACGAAATTGGGTGCGATTAAATAGTGCTTATGTGACTTACTTGAAATTGTGTGGAAAATACGTGCTTAGGCGATTTCTTGAATTAGTGCAATCAAACGTACCAAGTGACCCCTAATTTATTTAGGAATTTTCGAAAGTTGGACAAGGAAATTGGATCATGAGAGAAAATTAGACTATAGTACTAATGGGCTATAATTAAATCCAAACTTAGGCCCAAATGAGACCTCAAACTTGAGCCCACATCCTTAGAAATGAAGTTAGCAAACAAGATCCCTAAATTATGGAAAACCCACGCCAAGCTTGTTCCATCACAACTAAAATCTATGAAAAGCCATATGAAAGTTAAAAACCCATAACCTTACCTAAGAACCCACGAAAAGAAAGAGGGGAAGAAGAAAGAGCCGAGAGAAGAATAAACGTAGAGGACACTTCGAGCTAGCTTGGAACTCCGAAATTGTAAGTGACGAAAATCCCTTAAACCATTTCTATTTTATACTAAGAATTGTTTAGCTAAATTTCGAGCTTAGGTTTGTACTAAGGATGTTTGTTTGAGCAAATATGAAGTTAAGTAGCATAGCATGTGATTTAGAACTTAGAATGCTAGGTAGAACAAGCTGCGAAGTGAATTCGAGGGAGAAGAACGACGGAAAATCGAAGAAGATGATAAAATGTCGCATGAAATGTCGACTAAACCTATATCGACATTTTAATAAATGTCGAGATACCATGAAAATATCATGTCGACATTCCTAATGAAAATGTCGAAACCCAAAGTCGAAGCTTTGTTAGGAATGATGTCGAGACCCACTTATGAGACATATCGAGATTTATTAAAAACGAGATGTTGAAAATGTCGAGCTTGTACATAACATGTCGAGACCCAAGGCAAAGATGTCGAAATGTTACATGAGATGTCCACGTAATGGATATCGACATTGCATGGATGTCGAGACCTAAATCATGCAAATGTCGAAGTGCTAAAATAGAAAAGTCGAGGTAACTGCCGATATTAAAGTCGAGGTGAAATCTCATGTCGACATTTTATGTTCCAAGATGTCGAGATCTTTAAATCATTAAATGTCGAGTTCATGAACATATACAAAATGTCGAGTAATAGATAAAATGTCGGGCTCAAATAAATCGGTATAAATGTCGAAACCTTGCTGAGAAAGATGTCGAAATGTAGGAAAATGTCGAGATTCAGGCTAAAATTTATGTCGACAACTTGTACATATGTCGAACTATAATGTCGAGCTAAAATAATTAACAATGTCGAGACCTCACTTCCCAAGCAACCCGAGATTTATCAAATGTCGAAAGGTGATGTCGAAACCCTCATGCATCTCGATAATTAGCTCCTTCATATCGATATCTTGTAAATGTCGAAGATCGGTGTGAGTTGCATGTCGATAATCTCTAACTCAAATGCTGAAGTATAAATGTCGAGACCAATATCTACAAAAAAAAAAGGTCGAGATGCAACGACTAGATAAGATAGCAAAGAAATGTCGAGCTAGAGAAAATGTCGAGACTTGGGTGAATCCTATGTCAACATTTCCAGATACAAATGTCAAATAAATGTCGAGATTACTAAGTGTCGAGATTTCTAAATAATTCAAATGTCGCGACCTAATTACCATACAACTCGAGATTTATTTCTAATAATGTCGAGACTCATGGTGAGCTTCATGTCGACATTTCCAATCATAAATGTCGAAGGCCCTTGTCCACCATCTAAAATGTCGAACCTTTATATGTATAATGCCGAGTTTTATACCAAAACAAATGTCGAGATCTTTCCGGCACCAAGCTCGAGGCTCGCCCGAAGCCAATCTCGTGAAATACCGATTAGACTAACACACCCATAATGTATATTTAGGGTTTGGAGATTAGCATACTTGAGCCACTAAATAAAATAGCGCACTGACACCAATTTTCATGCCTAAGGTCGGGACTGGGAACACTTACGGGTCAGGTGACTGCTAATCTACGGACGACAAGTAAGTAGAAATCCAACTACGACACACAACTTGTTTTACGTGCCTTATTGTGTGATTTCGTGCCTACGTGGTTTTATGAATTTGTGAATTGATTAAAGTAGTTAAATGTGGTAAGTCTACATTGCATTTACCTGCATCTGCATATGCATACTCACGTGCACACACGAACGCGTGAGGGAGGGTCGTGGGATTGAGTGTGCGTAATGATGTGTCGCATGTACGCGACGAGGACTTGCCGATGTGGGCAAGTGTGTCGACTCGTAGTTGAGTCAGGGGCTGTCCACTATGTTACCAGGGCGGCGTTTTAGCGTCGTCGTACTATTATTTTAGATATATATATTGATATCCTATGGTTAGGATTTGGGCATGGCCCGTGGCGGTAAGGTGCGACCTGGAGGGTGCGACCTGAGGGTGTAAGCGACACAGGGTAGAACCCTGGTGTAGGCGACCTCAGCGTGGGCTACCAGCGTGAGCGACCGCCGGACAGTCGGGGACGACTGGGATCATATGGCGACCTAGGGGAACGATGTGCATCCTAGGGTTCGGCCATCCGGCGTGGACCGCTGTCGTGTTGTCCTTGAGGGACGCGAGCTCTTGTGGTGCATAGTGAGATTAGCCGAGGGCCCTGAGTGACACTAGTCTGAGTACGTTGGTACGATTGTTGTATGCATCGGCGTGGATTGCCTTTGCGAGTGTTGTATGCATCGGCGCGGATTGCCGTTGCGGGGGAGTGACACGTGCACACATGCATGATTTCTGCTTACTGAGCCTCGTGGCTCATTCCTTACGTTGTGTGTTGTAGGCACTGGCGATCACGGTATGTGAGCGCGTTTTGAAGGCAAGGCCAACCTTTTGGAGCTTCGTGCTGCTTTTGGGGGTGGACGTGTGTGTGTGGATGACGACCTGTGAGGCCGGGCGCATAGGAGCTTTTGCTGTGCCGACACACCTTCGCCGTGGTAGATAGACCATGTCTGGAAACTGATGTTCGACATGCATTCTTTTGTCTTGTATAGAACAATGTTCCATTCCATAAATGAAAAATGAAAAATTTGTACGCGTTTTTGGTGCACTTCTTTATTTACAAACTCGCTAGGCATGTAGAATGCGCTAGAATAGGCGGTTAGGAAGTCGGGGCGCGACAGGGTGGTATCAGAGCCTCGGTCACAGGTTCTGTAGACTGTCCACACACACACACACCCAAAAGAGCGGAAGCGGCCTTGCAAGTAAGTGTTGAGTCTATGTGATTTTCTATGTTGTATAATTTATTGGCCATAGGACAATCAGGATAGGGTAGAAAGATGGTAAGAACGAGAGGAGAGTCGAGTGGTGGCGACGACCAGAACAGGGGAAACACGGCCCCTCCCGACAATCGGGACGCTATGATTTTCCAGCTAACGGAATTAGTCCGTCAGCAGTCGACGCAGATCCAACAACTGATCCAACAGAATACTGCTAATGCTGGGCCAACTCAGGCGGAAAGGACTGAGGTGGTGGGAGAACGATTCCGAAGGTTGAACCCACCGACCTTCGAAGACACAGCTGACTCAACAGCAGCTGAAGACTGGTTAAGGACTCTCGAAAGCATGTTCATCTATAGCAGGGTTCCAGAGGCGGAAAAGGCCCTCTGTGCTGCGTTCCTACTACGAGGGAGCGCAGGACACTGGTGGGACACCATCATGGTGTTAGAGAACCCCGCTACAATGAGCTGGGAAAGATTCAAGGAGTTGTTCAGGGGCAAGTACCTCACCGCCCCGATTCGAGCACAGCGCCTGAACGAATTCATCAATCTCAGGCAGGGACCGATGACGGTGGCTGAGTACATACGGAAGTTTGAGCAGCTGTCCAGATTTGCAGCACACATGGTCAGCACGGAAGCCCTGAAAATCGAACGCTTTTTGGAAGGATTGAAGCCCGAGCTCTACAGAGATGTGAGCATGGCGGGAATTCAGGGAGCTACTTACTCTCAAGTAGCAGAGAGAGCTGTGGTGGCTGAACAGGCGGAAGCCAGAATCTTGAAGGCACAAGAGGCCAAACGCAAGTTCGCGCAAATGCAAGGAGCGCAATGGAGCGGAGGAGACCAGAAACGGCAGTTCGTGCCTAAAGGGGGCAAGAAGAGATTTCAGAACCGGCCTCCTCAACAGCCTCAGGGGACGATGAACAGACCCCCAAATCCAAACCAGAACCAGGGAGCAGCGCAGGGCCCATATTGCCAGAGGTGTGGGAAAAGGCACTTTGGGAACTGCAACATGCAAGTCAACACCTGCTTTAGATGTGGGAAGCCGGGCCACTTTGTGAGACAGTGCCCGGAGGGTGCTTCGGGAAATCAGACCGGGAGTCAGGCAGGACCTCAAAGGGTGCCAGCACGGGTGTACACCATCACTTCCGAGGAAGCAGAAAACAACCCGGAGGTGGTAACAGGTACCCTACCGGTCCATCAAACTCCCACGTGCATTCTAGTAGATTCCGGGGCGACCCACTCGTTTGCGTCTGTGAAGTATGTGACGAAACTAGGGGTAACGCCTGAGCGAGTCGACTACGAGTATAGCGTAGCAATTCCAAGCGGGGCACCAACTAGGACTAGTCAAATGTTAAGAAATTGCCCAATCTTAGTCGGTAATAGAGAATTGCCGGTAGACCTGATAGTCATCCCGATGGACGATTACGAAGTGATCCTCGGGATGGACTGGCTCTCAAAGTACAGAGCAGTGATAGACTGTAACCGTAAAGTAGTTACGTTTAGCTTAGAAGGGGAAGAGCCTGTCACCTTCAAGGGGACAATGAAGAGGAGAGGCATTCCGAGGATATCAGCCTTAAAAGCTCAGCGATTAGTCAATTCCGGATGCGAGGCATATCTGGTATTCGCACTGAAGGCGGAAGGGAATACCCCCACGAAACTCGAAGACGTACCCGTGATTAAAGAGTTCTCGGACGTATTTCCGGAAGATCTGCCGGGACTACCCCCGGACAGAGAAATTGAATTCACGATTGACCTGGTGCCGGGAGCAGCACCAGTGTCCAAGGCTCCATATCGCTTAGCGCCAACAGAATTAAAGGAATTGAAGGAACAAATAGATGAACTCCTACAGAAAGGATTCATTCAGACCAGCTTTTCTCCCTGGGGTGCGCCAGTCCTGTTCGTACGAAAGAAGGATGGCTCGATGAGATTGTGTATAGACTACAGGGAGTTGAACAAGCTGACGATCAAGAACAAGTATCCACTACCCCGAATAGACGACCTCTTCGACCAATTGCAAGGCGCCACAGTATTCTCTAAGATCGATTTGAGGTCGGGCTATCATCAACTGAAGGTCCGCAAGGAGGACATTCCCAAAACGGCATTCAGTACCAGATACGGGCACTTCGAATTCCTAGTAATGCCCTTTGGACTGACGAACGCACCGGCGGCCTTCATGGACCTAATGAACCGGGTGTTCGAAGCCTATCTAGACAAGTTCGTGATCGTGTTCATAGATGACATCCTCGTCTACTCCAAGGCGAAGGAGGAGCACGAACAACACCTACGAGTAGTACTCGGAGTATTGCGGGAAAAGCAGTTGTACGCCAAGTATAAGAAGTGTGAATTTTGGCTGGATCAAGTAGCGTTCTTGGGGCACATCGTCTCGAGAGCGGGAATCTCGGTGGACCCGAGCAAAATCGAAGCAATTAATGATTGGCCACAGCCGACCAACGTAACGGAAGTACGAAGCTTCCTAGGCTTAGCAGGCTACTATAGGAAATTCATCAAAGATTTCTCTAGAATCGCCTCTACGCTGACAAGGTTGACTAAGAAAAACACGCCTTTTCAATGGAGCAAAGAGTGTGAACAAAGCTTCCAAGAACTGAAAGAGCGGCTTACTACAGCCCCAGTGCTGACAATACCCACGGGGACAGGAGGGTTCTCAGTGTATAGCGATGCCTCGAAGAATGGGATAGGATGCGTACTGATGCAGAACGGTAACGTGGTGGCTTATGCCTCACGACAACTGAAGGAGTACGAAAAGAACTACCCTACACACGACTTGGAGCTAGCCGCGGTAGTCTTCGCTCTCAAAATTTGGAGGCACTACTTGTATGGAGAAAGATGCGAAATTTACACCGATCACAAGAGTCTGAAGTACTTCTTCACCCAAAAGGAACTCAATATGAGGCAGAGAAGATGGCTGGAGTTGGTGAAGGACTACGATTGTGTGATCAACTACCACCCAGGAAAGGCGAACGTGGTAGCTGATGCTCTAAGCCGGAAATCTGTGAGCGCGGAACTTCAACAGCTCGACATGGAGATCGTACCATTGGGAGAAGTCGAGGTAAAGTTAGCAACCCTGACTCTGCAACCAACGCTACTGGAGCAGATCAGAAAGGCACAGGAAAACGATGAGTTTTACCTGAAAACTAAGGGAGCGCAAATCGAACAGTCAACAACAGACTTCACGTTTCAGAACGACCAAAGCTTATACTACAAGAATAGATTATACGTACCGAACGACGCGGATCTTAGACGAGTTATACTGACGGAAGCACATATCACACCATATTCGGTGCACCCAGGAGCTACGAAGCTTTATAGGGATCTAAGGACTAACTACTGGTGGCCGGGAATGAAAAAGGACGTAGCGACGTTCGTGAGCCGATGCCTCACCTGCCAGCAAATTAAGGCAGAACATCAGCGACCGGCAGGGACGCTGCAACCTCTGCCCATTCCGGAGTGGAAGTGGGACAATGTAACGATGGATTTCGTGAGCGGATTGCCGAGGAACGCGAAAGGACACGATGCAATTTGGGTAATTGTAGATCGACTTACGAAATCTGCCCATTCTCTGCCGATAAGTACAACGTTTACCATGGAGCGGTATGCAGAATTGTACATCCAAGAGATAGTAAGACTCCATGGGGCACCCATAACGATAGTTTCAGACCGCGATTCACGGTTTCTATCTAAATTCTGGACGAGCTTACAAAAGGCCATAGGGACGAAATTGGCCTTTAGCACAGCATATCACCCGCAAACGGACGGCCAATCCGAGCGGACAATCCAAACGCTGGAAGATATGTTACGAGCCTGTGTACTTGACTTCAAAGGCAACTGGAGCAAGTACCTTCCACTTGTAGAATTCTCGTACAACAACAGTTACCAAGCTACAATTGGAATGGCTCCTTACGAAGCCTTGTACGGACGGAAGTGCAGATCCCCAGTGCATTGGGACGAAGTAGGTGAAAGGGCGATGCTAGGCCCAGATATGATACGGGAAACGACGGAAATTATCACGCTGATCCGAGAAAGAATGCGCACGGCGCAGAGTAGACAGAAGAGTTATGCGGATCGGAGACGTAGACCGCTAGAATTTGAAGTTGATGATTGGGTTTTCGTGAAAGTATCGCCAATGAAGGGCGTTAAGAGATTCGGCAAGAAGGGAAAACTAAGCCCAAGATACATTGGTCCCTTCAAGATAATAAAGAGAGTCGGCGAAGTAGCGTACCAACTGGAACTACCAGCATCGTTGTCGCAAGTACACAATGTGTTCCACGTGTCGACTTTGCGGAAGTATATCGCTGACCCAAGCCACGTGTTGATAAACGACTCACTGCATCGACACTTGAAACCAGACCTGAGTTATGAGGAAACCCCCGTAGAGATATTGATGCATGAGACGAAAAGGCTTAGGAACAAAGAGATTCCTCTAGTGAAAGTTCTGTGGCGGAATCAGTCAGTAGAGGAAGCCACATGGGAACGCGAGGATGAGATGAAAACCCGCTATCCTGAATTGTTCCGAACGGGCTGATTTCGGGGGCGAAATCCTCCTTAAGGGGGGGAGGATGTAGCACCCGGGTTTCCCGTAGGTATTTAGGGCCAATAAATTAGCAAAATGTAACTCCGTGAATTATGTGCATAAACGTGATTTATGTGCTGAATATGACTTAAGCACAGCTTCGTGTTTTACGAAATTGGGTGCGATTAAATAGTGCTTATGTGACTTACTTGAAATTGTGTGGAAAATTACGTGCTTAGGCGATTTCTTGAATTTAGTGCAATCAAATCGTACCAAGTGACCCCTAATTTATTTAGGAATTTTCGAAAGTTGGACAAGGAAATTGGATCATGAGAGAAAATTAGACTATAGTACTAATGGGCTATAATTAAATCCAAACTTAGGCCCAAATGAGACCTCAAACTTGAGCCCAACATCCTTAGAAATGAAGTTAGCAAACAAGATCCCTAAATTATGGAAAACCCACGCCAAGCTTGTTCCATCACAACTAAATATCTATGAAAAGCCATATGAAAGTTAAAACCCCATAACCTTACCTAAGAACCCACGAAAAGAAAGAGGGAAGAAGAAAGAGCCGAGAGAAGAATAAACGTAGAGGACACTTCGAGCTAGCTTGGAACTCCGAAATTGTAAGTGACGAAAATCCCTTAAACCATTTCTATTTTTATACTAAGAATTGTTTAGCTAAATTTCGAGCTTAGGTTTGTACTAAGGATGTTTGTTTGAGCAAATATGAAGTTAAGTAGCATAGCATGTGATTTAGAACTTAGAATGCTAGGTAGAACAAGCTGCGAAGTGAATTCGAGGGAGAAGAACGACGGAAAATCGAAGAAGATGATAAAATGTCGCATGAAATGTCGACTAAACCTATATCGACATTTTAATAAATGTCGAGATACCATGAAAATATCATGTCGACATTTCCTAATGAAAATGTCGAAACCCAAAGTCGAAGCTTTGTTAGGAATGATGTCGAGACCCACTTATGAGACATATCGAGATTTATTAAAAACGAGATGTTGAAAATGTCGAGCTTGTACATAACATGTCGAGACCCAAGGCAAAGATGTCGAAATGTTACATGAGATGTCCACGTAATGGATATCGACATTGCATGGATGTCGAGACCTTAAATCATGCAAATGTCGAAGTGCTAAAATAGAAAAGTCGAGGTAACTGCCGATATTAAAGTCGAGGTGAAATCTCATGTCGACATTTTATGTTCCAAGATGTCGAGATCTTTAAATCATTAAATGTCGAGTTCATGAACATATACAAAATGTCGAGTAATAGATAAAATGTCGGGCTCAAATAAATCGGTATAAATGTCGAAACCTTGCTGAGAAAGATGTCGAAATGTTAGGAAAATGTCGAGATTCAGGCTAAAATTTATGTCGACAACTTGTACATATGTCGAACTATAATGTCGAGCTAAAATAATTAACAATGTCGAGACCTCACTTCCCAAGCAACCCGAGATTTATCAAATGTCGAAAGGTGATGTCGAAACCCTCATGCATCTCGATAATTAGCTCCTTCATATCGATATCTTGTAAATGTCGAAGATCGGTGTGAGTTGCATGTCGATAATCTCTAACTCAAATGCTGAAGTATAAATGTCGAGACCAATATCTACAAAAAAAAAAGGTCGAGATGCAACGACTAGATAAGATAGCAAAGAAATGTCGAGCTAGAGAAAATGTCGAGACTTGGTGAATCCTATGTCAACATTTCCAGATACAAATGTCAAATAAATGTCGAGATTACTAAGTGTCGAGATTTCTAAATAATTCAAATGTCGCGACCTAATTACCATACAACTCGAGATTTATTTCTAATAATGTCGAGACTCATGGTGAGCTTCATGTCGACATTTCCAATCATAAATGTCGAAGGCCCTTGTCCACCATCTAAAATGTCGAACCTTTATATGTATAATGCCGAGTTTTATACCAAAACAAATGTCGAGATCTTTCCGACACCAAGCTCGAGGCTCGCCCGAAGCCAATCTCGTGAAATACCGATTAGACTAACACACCCATAATGTATATTTAGGGTTTGGAGATTAGCATACTTGAGCCACTAAATAAAATAGCGCACTGACACCAATTTTCATGCCTAAGGTCGGGACTTGGGAACACTTACGGGTCAGGTGACTGCTAATCTACGGACGACAAGTAAGTAGAAATCCAACTACGACACACAACTTGTTTTACGTGCCTTATTGTGTGATTTCGTGCCTACGTGGTTTTATGAATTTGTGAATTGATTAAAGTAGTTAAATGTGGTAAGTCTACATTGCATTTACCTGCATCTGCATATGCATACTCACGTGCACACACGAACGCGTGAGGGAGGGTCGTGGGATTGAGTGTGCGTAATGATGTGTCGCATGTACGCGACGAGGACTTGCCGATGTGGGCAAGTGTGTCGACTCGTAGTTGAGTCAGGGGCTGTCCACTATGTTACCAGGGCGGCGTTTTAGCGTCGTCGTACTATTATTTTAGATATATATATTGATATCCTATGGTTAGGATTTGGGCATGGCCCGTGGCGGTAAGGTGCGACCTGGAGGGTGCGACCTGAGGGTGTAAGCGACACAGGGTAGAACCCTGGTGTAGGCGACCTCAGCGTGGGCTACCAGCGTGAGCGACCGCCGGACAGTCGGGGACGACTGGGATCATATGGCGACCTAGGGGAACGATGTGCATCCTAGGGTTCGGCCATCCGGCGTGGACCGCTGTCGTGTTGTCCTTGAGGGACGCGAGCTCTTGTGGTGCATAGTGAGATTAGCCGAGGGCCCTGAGTGACACTAGTCTGAGTACGTTGGTACGATTGTTGTATGCATCGGCGTGGATTGCCTTTGCGAGTGTTGTATGCATCGGCGCGGATTGCCGTTGCGGGGGAGTGACACGTGCACACATGCATGATTTCTGCTTACTGAGCCTCGGTGGCTCATTCCTTACGTTGTGTGTTGTAGGCACTGGCGATCACGGTATGTGAGCGCGTTTTGAAGGCAAGGCCAACCTTTTGGAGCTTCGTGCTGCTTTTGGGGGTGGACGTGTGTGTGTGGATGACGACCTGTGAGGCCGGGCGCATAGGAGCTTTTGCTGTGCCGACACACCTTCGCCGTGGTAGATAGACCATGTCTGGAAACTGATGTTCGACATGCATTCTTTTGTCTTGTATAGAACAATGTTCCATTCCATAAATGAAAAATGAAAAATTTGTACGCGTTTTTGGTGCACTTCTTTATCTACAAACTCGCTAGGCATGTAGAATGCGCTAGAATAGGCGGTTAGGAAGTCGGGGCGCGACAAAACCCCTCTTGGTTTGCCCGTTTTGGTGACTTGGTCTATCCGTGTGCTCTCCCGTCTACCTCGAACCATTCGCCGCCCATTCACCATAGTGGAACCATTCGCCGCTCATTCCCGCGTGGCCTTGTGATCATGGGTCTTCCGCTTTACTCGAAGCTTAGTGAAGTGATTCGCGAGGAAGGCTGGTGCTGGCCTGTTCGTACCTCGCTGGAGTATCAGGAAATCGAGCCTTTACTTCTCCATGTTAGGCTTAATGAGGAGGATACGATTAATTAGAATGCATATTCGAGCGGTGTTTTCTCTACCCGCTCGGCTAGGGAGAGTATTCGTCTGCGGCGTCCTGCCACATAAGCGGTTTTGGGTTATAATACAGGGTCGGACCGTATAGTGTCCGTTAATTGCCATTTTTTTAAAGTTATAGTCCCTATTTTGCCAACCAGAAGATAACAGTCCCTATAACGCGACCCCTCTATCTTATCGGACTAAAAAATAATAAAGCCAATAATAGAATACACTGTGATTAATACGGAACTTACGTTGCCTTTTGCATGGCTTTCATAGCAGCAGCTCCAGTTCTCAAAGCATCAACAGTTTCTATCGTAGCTTTTGCACATTCGAACATTATCATCTGCAGACAAGATCAAAATTGCAAGTTATAACAAGAGGGAGACGTGGAGGAAAGAACGAAACACATTTTCAGAGAAAGGAAAAAAAGCGATTGGAAAAGATCTACAAAGATCACCTGATCATGAATGCGCAGCTGGAAATTCCCAAGCTGTTCGATTTGCTGTTCGTAAAGTCTTTTCCTCTTCAAACATTGTATTGCAGCTAAAAATAACAAATTTTGCAGAGGGGAAGCAAATTATTTGAATGAATGCAAAAGGCCATAATGTTAATATTTTAAATAGCCAAGCCAACATAACAGTGACCATATCACCATCAACATATCAATACCTTTCTTATTCTTGGCTCGAGTGAACTCCTTGCCTTTTCTACTTCTGCAGCAGCTTTCTTCAGTAGAACCTTTTCTTTCTTCTCGAGCATCTCAAGAGTCTGAAGAAAGAGAGCGCATCATTACACTAAAATAAAACTGCAATTGAACACGAATAAGATGGATAGATTACGGAGTGCAGATGCATAATTACGAACCACAAGATCGAAGATGTGCGCAATAAACAAAATATCAAATAAAAGTTAAAGAAAACTTACTACGGAAGAAAAAATGAAAACAAACTATCTTAACGCAGAATATCCATAACAAGCAGAGAAAAGTAATATACCTCGATTAACTTGTCAAGGGTTGTGATAGGAGTATAATATCGAGCACGCCAGAAAGGAGGAATGCTTTCTTAATAATACTCCGAGCTACAATACTTAGCATATTGCAACTCAGAGTAAGGGGACTGGATGATAGAGGTGACTTATCCAGCATTCCTCCTAACCTGACAACCCACAAAGAACAGAGTAGGAGGTTGGGTCTGAAGGAGGCAAGGACCAGGTACGAGGTTCGACCAGAGGCAATGCACGAAGCTGATATTTGGAGGAGCTAGGGAGATATCTCAGGAAGCTACGGAGCTATCCAGAGGGACCAAAGGAAGTAATCGAGAGAAGTGTCCAGTAGACTTGAAGAGGGAGATATCTCAGGAAGCTACGGAACTATATGGAAGGGCCAGAAGAAGAACTCGAAAGAGCTAAGGAAGCGTCCGGGAGATCTGACGAAGGAGGGCAGTATGTAACCCTAGACGGTTGAATAGTATAAATAAGTGGCTCTTATCCATTTTACATCATCTTCCACACGCCCCACACACACTAACACACCAAGAACACACACACATACCCTCTCTCCCTCTCTTTTCCTTCTTTTCACTGTTTAGAGCTTGGAACCACTTGTAAACATGAGAGAAGGTGGGCTTGAGCGTGTAATCTTATCCCGTTAATAGTGAATATTCTTCGGCGGCCCGTGGACGTAGGATTCATCCGAATCCGAACCACGTAAATCATCATCTCTTTACTTTTCCGTCTCGTTCTTCATACATTCAACCACGATTTCATCCGAACCGGCCCTCACCTTTATTTCCCGAATCTAAATCTTGTTGATCGGGGTCGTACCCGCATCAAATGGCGTCGTCTATGGGAAAGGAGGGTTGGAACGTGAGATATGGAGTCGTGGCTTGGATTCAACGACTGTTTTTGGATGATTTCTGGGCTGTATTCTTGGAGTTTCTTCTATGGCATTTCGTCGAACACCTGCCGGGTGGAAGTTTGTCTCGCCATAAGCTTGGCCACCGGCCACCTCGGCCTCACCATCAACTACCAGATCGCCACCAAAGCACCATTGGCGAGGCGATAATGGCCGCCCATTCAAATCTGCTGTCACAAGGGCAGAAAATGCTTCGGTGAAATCGTTGTGCGAGCTCGTTTTTGGCGCGGTATACGTCGGCCCAACGGCGACCGCCGACGAAGCCGCGACCACCAGCGGACTCGCTGGGAAATGCTCTATCCGTGCGCATGCCTCCCGCGGCCAATGACTAACCATGGTGAGCACAATCGATCGTCGAATCCGTGGCGGCGCTCACAAAGCCTAACCACGCGATTTCGCCAAAATCGCAAAATCGATGATAATCCCTCAAAATTGAGGATGCCCAAGGTTCTGAACCTCCACCTCATTCCCTCGCCGGTCAAAACACGCCACCGTCGGGGCTGAATCAACGGTAACGATTGTGAAGAAGTTGAGAGGAGAACAATCGCGTCATGCTCGGATTTCGGACTCCATCGTGCCTGAACCATCGCAGCCGCACCAGTCATCCCTGAGGTAGAACCACCGTGGTCGTTGCTCCGGTCTCCGGCGACTTCTCGGCCGAAAACGGCACCTTCGGCTCCGGTGGTAAGTTTTCTAACTTTTGGGGGTGCTAAGCTAAATTATAATAATGATGGGGTCAATTTTGTTATTTCTCTGGGGACCAAATGCTGTGAAGTTTGATATCTGGGGGGCCAAATGAAATTTTGGTAATATTTGGGGCGTCCAGTTATTTGGCCTAGGTTTATAATGGGCTTGGGCCTTGAGGTGTAGGATTAATTTGGTGAGTGGCTTAACTTGAACAATGATTAATTTGATTGCCTTAATCAATTAAAATTTTGGGCCTAGTGGACTTTAAATATGTGGGTTTATGATATTATTTGGTTGGTTGAATTTAATTATTTTCATTGCTGGAATTATTTAATTAATTCTAAAAATAGCTATTTTGGGGTCATTTAGATTAATTATAATAGCTTACAGGAATTAATTATTTTGGATTACCAAAATAAATTAAGTGTGGGACTTTTAGAGTCGGGGGACTTAAATGGATTGGGCTTGATTTATTTTATTAGGCTCTCAAATTGATTATTTGGGCTAGAATGTAGCGACCCCCACCCTCTAATCGCTGATTAGCGATAAATCGCATCGGGTTTAGCAGCGAAAGCCGCGAAGAACCCATTTTAAAAATATTTATTTTCACAAAATGTTACTACAAACTGGCCGAAGGCCCAAAACACCCTACCACTCGCCCACAGGTCATCATCCATGTACAGCCCCGCCATCAATCGTCAATTACCTACAATCTCGATCATCAATTACCTACAACACGCAAACACTGAGCTATTGCCCAATAGGTGAAATAATGAATGCACGTGTGACTCGCTCACGTTCACTCACCCCCAATTCTTACCAATGCAATACCACTCATTATCACTCATCACAACCGGGATACACTCACCACCTCACAACGGGCCCCGGGCTTCATACTGTGCACCATCACGCGAAATCACTACCACGATCACGATCACAACCACAACACAATCACAACACTACGGTATTGGCTTACACTGAGCAGCCTCCCTGAGCCGTATCAGGTCACACTCTCAGGTCGCCTTTTCTGCCAAATGCAGTGCCCACGCTGGTATCCTACACCAGGTCCCATAAGGGTACCCAGGTCGCACCCTCCCGCATGCGACAGCGTGGCCTACACCAGATAGCCTACTTGGGGGTATCCCAAGTCGCTCCTTTCTAGGTCGCCCGCAGTCTGCCGCACAATGTCCAACGGGCCAATGGCTGACCGTCACAGGCGCTGATGCACAACAGATGCCCCCACTCACGTGACTCCTCTACGGGTCGACAGCCAATATCGGCTACTCGCTCACTAGGTACAATACAGTACCACCGTTCCACCACGGTACACTTCGTGAAATGACGTGTAATGCACATGCAGGCATTTACGTGATAATACATGAACCGTGATGCCACATGAAATGCACATAAATCACGTAAAACATATAATTCACCGAAGCACATAAATATCACATTGGTGTTTACGCGTTGTAGATGAAAATTCACCTACCTGTCCTCCCGATACCGTTGACTATGAAATCTGGTGGAATCCCTAAATATCGAGCCTCTGAGCAAATAAATATTATTAGTATATTTACTAATACTGTACAATTAAATTTTAATACTAGTCTAAGTTAAGTCAATACCCCATATCTAAATTAAGTTTCGCCCGGAAGTTTATTAAAATGTTGGTCAAAGTTGGGTCAGCCCTAATTCACATAAAATCTCGCCGAAAGTATAAGTGAATCGCCCGATTTGTTATAATCAACACTTGGTTTCGCCGAGAGCTCAAATCGCCCGATTAGTGGTGTTCCTAAGTTAAATCGCCGAGGCTTCTTTGAGGTGTAAATCGCCCGATTTGCATGGCCTCCAAATCGCTCGATTATTATCATGCATGGAAAGGATTTCGCTCGATTTATCACACATTTGCATGGGATTCGCCGAGTTTCTCACCAAAACGCCCGATTTGTTTGAGAGTAAACCTAGTTTCGCCCGATTGGAGGTGTAAACCATCCAATAATCGCCGAGTTTTCCTTCCCATGGAATCGCCCGATTCTTGGTTGATATCGCGCACAAAACACGGCGAACTTCTCTATTCTTAAGCTCTTTCGCCCGATTTGGCACATTCAAAAACATGCATTCGCCGAGGCTTAAAATATGTTTGATCGACCGAAACTTATACAATAATAAATCGCCTACGTTCTTTAAATTCAGAAATTCATATGCATCCAAGAACAACTTTAAAAACTATGCTAACGCCCGACAATCTTACACCCTAAAACACTAGATTTTCTTGAAACACGATATCCCTCAAGAACACTGTTAGTTTCAAAATTATTAAAGTTTTCATTACATAAACCCTTATCACCCTACAGGAATAATTAAGGAACTAGGGTTTTCTACAATATTCCAAAGCCAAAAACTTAATACTGTTCGAGACTTAGTTTAGCTCATTCTAAGGTTTTCTTCTCATACCAAGCTTCGAACTATTCCCTAAATACCACAAAATAACGTAGAGATATAGACTGATATATTAAGGTTATACTAAAATTACTAAATACCAACTAACGCATACCTCCTTTTGACAAAGTGTTATGTGGTTTGATAATGCTTCAACGAGTTCTATTCGAGTTTCTCAGTTCTTCAGCTTAAAGTCTTCCTTTCGTTTTTTTTTAATGTTCCCCTTAAGGTTCATGATAGACATCAAGACATCGAACTTTGAGAGTTGATTAGACACAAAGAAAGTGGTGACGTTAGATTTCCTTGGTCTTAAGTAATATGATAATCCTTATCTCATTTTAATATCTTTGGGCCTTGTTTATGGCTTATGTGTTAAATACAACCCATCCATTTATTTGCCTTATTTATGTGTAAAATATTTCCCCAATACTATTAGTCCATATATTATTTTTGCTTAATTCTTTTATTAATTTCCGAAACATTCTCGAGACTATTTTATTATTTTACTTTCGTCCGAACTTCGTTCGTAAATATTTATTAGGAATTTTATTCCTAAATTTTATTCGCTAATTGTCTTGAAATTTCCCATCGTAATCCCTCTATAAAATTTGCGGGTATTACATCCTCTCCCCCATAAAGAATTTCGTCCCCGAAATTACGCCGATTGGACTTGGGGCATCGATTTCTTTTACCCTTATAGTGGGTGGATGTATTCGTTGTCGCAATTCTCGTACTAGGAAAAGCGAACGATACCCTCATAAATTTATGATTCTTATCTGGAATCATTATTTCTTGAATTCAACTTTCTCCTGTTATTTAATTGGGTTGAACCACTAGACAAAATATTTCTATTATCTTACAGTACAAAATATTGCCGTACCTAAGTTCACATGTTCCCAAAATGAGGGTATTTTATCTTACATATCCGGTTCTACCCTAGGTGGTTCGTCATCTTCTTCAGCGGTGAGGGTAAATACCCGAGCAGGTACCCTCGGAGGTTGGTTCTGCACAGATTGTTGATCCCGTGCAGGGTTCGGATTAACTGGCGGATTCTCACGACAAAATCGCGAGATATGGCCCGCCTTTCCACAGTTGAAGCACTTGATATTAGGATTAGGGCCAAAACAGACGCCGACATGTTGACGTCCACAATGTTGGCAAATCGGCATCAATTGTTTGGCCAGAGCATTGTTAGGTCTTGCATTTGGCCTTTGTTCCCATTTGGGTTCATTCGGCCTCCCGCGGTTTGGCTGATTAGGAGCATGGACGACCAGTTGTTTCTTTTCATTTCCTTCGCGACCGTATTGTCCCTGCTCCATCTTTCTTTTTGCTTCTCGATCTTTAGATTGCCTCGCCTCGGCTTCTTCGGCCACCAAAGCTCGTTCGGCAGCCTTAGCATAGGTCATGTCTGGAGATCTCGTCACCGCGACATCTCGGTGCAGTTTAGGCTTTAGGCCAATTAGAAAGCGTCCCACCTTAAGGTTGTCCGTCGCTACTACGTGGGGAGCAAAACGAGAAAGTTGTTCGAATTTGCGGATGGATTCCGCAACAGACATCCCGCCCTGACGTAGATTAATGAATTCCTCCATTTTCATGTCAAGGGCAGAAATGCTGAAATACTTTTCTTCGAAGAGCTCTTTAAAGCGCTCCCATGTCATTGTGCTCGGATCTTCCATCACTGTGATTGTGTCCCACCAGTATCCGGCATTTCCCCGGAGTTGAAAGGCGGCACATAGAACTTTTTCCCCTTCGGGAATTCGGCTATATTGGAATGTGGATTCAATAGTCCTAAGCCACTCACCCGCTGCAATTGGATCTACAGTGTCTTCGAAAATGGGAGGATCGAGCTTACGGGACCTATGTCCGATGATTTCGGTTCTATCGATCTGGGGCGACGTATGTCGCTCCGATGAATTTTGGTTGCGGATCAGGGCATTAATTTGTTCGGATTGGAGCCGAACAAGATCAGCAAGCTGGGAAATGTACGGTTCGAGTCATGTTCATCGGGACTGGATTCCCATTCCTCGTGGTGTTGTCGGCTTGATTCGCCATTAAACTCACTCCTAGTTCGTACCATTATCCTACTAACTAAGGCAAATATTATATCACATTAGCACATAGTAGTCAATGCAGAAGCATAGATACTTACAGACGAGGCAACGAGGCTGGACTTCCATGCTTTTGAGCAGCTGTACATGGACAGTCTACAGAATCTATATCCTAAGCTCTGATACCACCTGTAGCGACCCTCACCCTCTAATCGCTGATTAGCGATAAATCGCATCGGGTTTAGCAGCGAAAGCCGCGGAGAACCCATTTTACAAAAATATTTATTTTCACAAAATGTTACTACAAACTGGCCGAAGGCCCAAAACACCCTACCACTCGCCCACAGGTCGTCATCCATGTACAGCCCCGCCCTCAAAAGCCCATGGAAGCTCCGATAGCCAGCCTCGATCGTCAATTACCTACAACACGCAAACACTGAGCTATTGCCAAGTAGGTGAAATAATGCATGCACGTGTGACTCGCTCACGTTCACTCACCCCCAATTCTTACCAATGCAATGCCACTCATTATCACTCATCACAACTGGGATACACTCACCACCTCACAACGGGCCCCGGGCTTCATACTGTGCACCATCACGTGAAATCACTACCACGATCACGATCACAACCACAACACAATCACAACACTACGACAGTGGCTTACACTGAGCAGCCTCCCTGAGCCGTGTCAGGTCACACTGTCAGGTCGCCTCTTCTGCCAAATGCGGTGCCCACGCTGGTAGCCTACACCAGGTCCCGTAAGGGTACCCTGGTCGCGCCCTCCAGGTCGCCTCCTCCCGCATGCGACAGCGTGGCCTACACCAGATAGCCTACTTGGGGGTATCCCAAGTCGCTCCTTTCTAGGTCGCCCGCAGTCTGACGCAAAATGTCCAACGGGCCAATGGCTGACCGTCACAGGCGCTGATGCACAACAGATGCCCCCACTCACGTGACTCCTCTACGGGTCGACAGCCAATATCGGCTACTCGCTCACTAGGTACAATACAGTACCACCGTTCCACGACGGTACACTTCGTGAAATTACGTGTAATGCACATGCAGGCATTTACGTGATAATACATGAACCGTGATGCCACATGAAATGCACATAAATCACGTAAAACATATAATTCACCGAAGCACATAAATTCACATAAATATCACATTGGTGTTTACGCGTTGTAGATGAAAATTCACCTACCTGTCCTCCCGATACCGTTGACTATGAAATCTGTTGGAATCCCTAAATATCGAGCCTCTGAGCAAATAAATATTATTAGTATATTTACTAATACTGTACAATTAAATTTCAATACTAGTCTAAGTTAAGTCAATACCCCACGCTATCTAAATTAAGTTTTGCCCGAAAGTTTATTAAAATGTTGGTCAGAGTCGGGTCAACCCTAATTCACATAAAATCTCGCCGAAAGTATAAGTGAATCGCCCGATTTGTTATAATCGACACTTGGTTTCGCCGAGAGCTCAAATCGCCCGATTAATGGTGTTCCTAAGTTAAATCGCCGAGGCTTCTTTGAGGTGTAAATCGCCCGATTTGCATGGCCTCCAAATCGCTCGATTATTATCATGCATGGAAAGGATTTCGCCCGATTTATCACACATTTGCATGGGATTCGCTGAGTTTCTCACCAAATCGCCCGATTTGTTTGAGAGTAAACCTAGTTTCGCCCGATTGGAGGTGTAAACCATCCAATAATCGCCGAGTTTTCCTTCCCATGGAATCGCCTGATTCTTGGTTGATATCACGCACAAAACACGGCGAACTTCTCTATTCTTAAGCTCTTTCGCCCGATTTGGCACCTTCAAAAACTTGCATTTGCCGAGGCTTAAAATATGTTTGATCGACCGAAACTTATACAATAATAAATCGCCTACGTTCTTTAAATTCAGAAATTCATATGCATCCAAGAACAACTTTAAAAACTATGCAAACGCCCGACAATCTTACACCCTAAAACACTAAATTTTCTTGAAACACGATATCCCTCAAGAACACTGTTAGTTTCAAAATTATGAAAGTTTTCATTACATAAACCCTTATGACCCTACAGGAATAATTAAGGAACTAGGGTTTTCTAAAATATTCCAAAGCCAAAAACGTAATACTGTTCGAGACTTAGTTTAGCTCATTCTAAGGTTTTCTTCTCATACCAAGCTTCGAACTATTCCCTAAATACCACAAAATAACGTAGAGATGTAGACTGATATATTAAGGTTATACTAAAATTACTAAATACCAACTAACGCATACCTCCTTTTGACAAAGTGTTATGTGGTTTGATAATGCTTCAACGAGTTCTATTCGAGTTTCTCAGTTCTTCAGCTTAAAGTCTTCCTTTCGTTTTTTTTAATGTTCCCCTTAAGGTTCATGATAGACATCAAGACATCGAACTTTGAGAGTTGATTATACACAAAGAAAGTGGTGACGTTAGATTTCCTTGGTCTTAAGTAATATGATAATCCTTATCTCATTTTAATATCTGTGGGCCTTGTTTATGGCTTATGTGTTAAATACAACCCATCCATTTATTTGCCTTATTTATGTGTAAAATATTTGCCCAATACTATTAGTTCATATATTATTTTTGCTTAATTCTTTTATTAATTTCCGAAACATTCTCGAGACTATTTTATTATTTTACTTTCGTCCGAACTTCGTTCGTAAGTATTTATTATGAATTTCCCATCGTAATCCCTCTATAAAATTTGCGGGTATTACATAGAATATCTGGATTGCTGGAATTATTGCCATTGGGCCATTGGCCCAGTAGGTCTCCTTCAGGACTATCAAAAGGCACAGCCTAGGACAGACAGTTACAGGCGTACTGTTGTCAGACTGACATACCCTCTGTCTGACCATGTCTCCCAACTAACATCCTCTGTGTGTCCCCTGGTCGGCTGTAAACAGTCTCGTCCTTTTCAACAACCGTTGTCAGGATTAGCTGGTATTATTTGTCTCCTCCGTACATTACCGTTGACATCCAGCTACTGATCTCTAGCTTCCTACTTAGCTACTGACCTCCAGCCATCCTACTTATCTACCGACCTACAATTTAGCCACCCTGTATATATCGAAACCCGACCTTGCTAGATCATCGGATTAGGAATAATACTGTGCTAGAATTTATTTGTGTAGGCTTATCCCCAACATGCCGTAACTCACTGTTTCCACTATACAGTTATTAAATGATATCTTGTCATTATTCTTATTTCACGACGCTCATTGCGTCTTTTGCGTTGGAGTTGCTGTGGTTGTGGCTTTGCAGATTTGGCAGGTATGATGGTCCACCTCTCTGCTGACAACAATAGCCCGTAAGCCCTGGCTTAGACCCAGGCTGGAAGCGAAATCCAATAAGCCCTGGCTTAAATCTAGATTGGGAGCGAAACCCCATAACCCCCGGCATGGATCCAGGCTGGACACAAAGCCTCTAAGGTCCGACGCAGCTCCAGATGAGAAGGAGTCAATGAGTCCCAGCTCCGAACCTAGGCAGGAAGAGAAGATAAGACCTGGCTTAGATCCAGGCTGGGAGCAAAACCCCGTAAGCCCTGGCGTAGATCCAGGCCGGGAGTGAAACCTATAAGCCCTGGCTTAGATCCAGGCCAGGCCCGAAGCCTCTTAGCCCCAACGTAGCTCCGGATGGAAAAGAAGCCTCTAAGCCCTGGCTTTGATCCACGCTGGAAAAAAGCCGCCCAGGTTTCGGATTACTCCGGACTAGGACACCTGTTGGAGCACGGAACAAAAAATGCCCAGGTTTCGGATTACTCCGGATTAGGACACCTGTTGGCACCCATCGCGAAAAAGCCGCCCAGGTTTCGGATTACTTCGGACTAGGACACCTTTTGGCGCGCGGAACAAAAAATGTCCAGGTTTCGGATTACTCCGGACTAGGACACCTGTTGGCACCCATCGCGAAAAAGCCGCCTAGGTTTCGGATTACTCCGGACTAGGACACCTGTTGGTGCGCGGAACAAAAAATGCCCAGGTTTTGGATTACTCCGGACTCGGACACCTGTTGGCACCCATCGCGAACAAGCCGCCCAGGTTTCGGATTACTCCGGACTAGGACACCTGTTGGTGTGCGAAACAGAAAATGCCCAGGTTTCGGATTACTCCGGACTAGGACACCTGTTGGCACCCATCGCGAAAAAGCCGCCCAGGTTTCGGATTACTCCGGATTAGGACACCTGCTGGCAGCACCGGTCAATACGGGCAGAGCTCCTAAGCTCGATCCCTAACCAGCCAATGTTGGCAGCACCGGTCAATACCGGCAGAGCTCCTAAGCTCGATCTCGAACCAGCCAATGCTGGCAGCACCGATCAATACCGGCAGAGCTCCTAAGCTCGATCTCGAACCAGCCAATGCTGGCAGCACCGGTCAATACCTTCAGAGCTCCTATACTCAAATTTGAACCAGCCAATATTGGCCGCATCGAACCAGCCAAGACTGGTCGAGAGCGCCTAGGTTCCGATTTAACCGAACGAGGATGGAACCAGACGATGCTGGTCAAGCGCTCCTAGGCTCCGATGCAACCACACCCGGAAGATGGAACTAGCCAATGCTGGTCTTGCGAATGACCGAAGGGTTCACCGGTACTCTACGAGCCTGGTCAAAAGCGAAAACGAGGGGTGTCGGACCTAGCTCACCCGGAGCTCCCCAGGTACACATTTTCATTTACCAACAACTTCTTGAATGCAGATGTCGAAGTCAAATTGCAATGGGATGTTGGGAAGAGAGTGCTTAGGGAGCAGACATCTCCCATAAGCAAACATCCAGTGTACTGCAGTTTACGAAGGAGGTCTGGCGCAGAATACCCAAGAGTAACAAGGGGAAAAACTGAGGTTGGTAAATTAGGGGGTGCACTCTTCACGTACTTCGAATGTGCTGATAAACATCAGCACAATCCGAAGTAGGGGGAGTGGAGAGTGATAGTAGTCCCCGCGGTGACAAAGAGGCAGAACACAACCCCGTGGTGATAGAGAGGCAGAACACAACCCCGCGGTGATAGAGAGGCAGAACACAAATACTCAAGGGAAAACGTTCTTGAGATGAAGCTAGGCTCCAGGTGGAAAGCTTAGGTGGTAGCCTACGGACCTGGCGATGACGGGCCCCCAACCTATCAAAATGAAATCAATAGGCACTGCGTTCAGCCTATAAAAATATCTCCCAGGTACATGTTTAAATATGCCCTTAACCTTCTAGATAAAAGTGTTGGATGCGAATATAGTAGGATGTTTGGAAAAAAGCGCAAGAGGCAGAAATGTTTGCTGCAATCTGCCGAGACAGATTAGCGAGGGTACTCAAAGTGCAGCTTTCAAGGGAAGGATGGAGGTCGCCAAATGAGGAGGCATACTCCTCACTCACTTCGAAAGTGCTGATAAACATCAGCACAATTCGAAGTAGGGGGAGTGGAGAGTGGTAGTACAGGTCCGGACATTAACAGTAAAGCTAGCCCAGAGTAGTTAAGAAGAAAATGAGATAAGGGCAAAATGCAAAGAAAGCATGTCACGAAGCCTTCAGGCCTTGACTCAGCGCCCAAGCTGGAAACAAAGCCCGAAGGCCCCAGCCTATCTCCACGTGGGAGCCTTCTTAGTCAGTCTGCGGATCTTGTGATGACGAGCATCCAATCAACGAAAACGAAAAGTATCATATCCGACTTAGGTGGATATCGTTCAGGATGGAAGATGGCTCTCGTCCGGCAGCAAAACCTCCCAAGAAGTAGTGCCGCATGAGAGCATCGAAGGCTCGCTCCAAAACAGCCTTCATAGCCTTCTCCCTCTCTGCCAACAAGTCCTTAGCCTTACGATCAATCAAGGCTTGCCGCTGTTAGGGAGTGTGCCCTCGGAATGCCATACGAGGACTAGGAATAGTATAGGGCGCACGATGATGTATAGGTTTATAGACAGGTTTATTGTATATACCGTCAAATAAATTAATGAATATTTATTTTCATTATAATAAAGGCATTATTATTTATTTATCGAATTTAAAGTCTATTGGCATCCGGTAGTGCGATAAATAAATAACACCCAAATGTTTGAGTTGGATGTCTGATTCTCGTGGGACGAGAGAGGAGACACCGGACAGTCCTTAATCTCAGCATTAAATAAAAAGTCCGTAAGTCTAAGGATTCTAGGTGGGTGACTAGATATCCGAATAAGACTTATCCATTGACGACCACATAGTATCGGTAGTGTCACCGATTACCTGAGAGGTTGTGGGTCGTGATGGAGATATAGGTGATCGGAGGGATCGCGTATCCGGACATTCGGCTCGTATTCGTCTCAATCACATGGCTAGGATGTTGTCAATGATTGAACGAATGACTATAGCAGCCTCAGACCGATAGGGTCATTGACGGATTTGCTTTCGCGATTTCAGTTTGTCGCTAGTTGGCTAGGCTCGCAAGTGTTCATAAATGAAACACGGGTCAGCGACGAAACGCAACCGACTTTACGGAGGTGATTACCGGGCTTTGACTGCTATCGGGATTCACTGCCTATATTTGTATAGGTTAATGTCCTATGAGGTAATCGGAGAGCGACGATTATAAAGCCTTCGGCCGAAGCTTGGAAAACTTGCTTGTATTAGATATAGAGCGGAGTTTAAATAATCGATTCGGTCTCGATTATAACATAGTGTTAGGTTAGTGAGTTTGACATTTGCATGACTCTCACCTAACCGGGACACAAGTGAAAGGCGTAAGAAGTATTTAAATGTATACACTATAGTCGGTTCGCCCGAATTTCGATTAGATCAAGTTCTCAACTGGGATCTGTCTGGTACCGCGGGATAGGCTAGGCGAATACCGGGACTCGTGGATTCCTCCCATGCCAGTTGAGACGGACCTAGAGAGTCGCGCTTAAAAATGGTAATGAACTTGAACGAAAACGGCGGGCTTTTCTCTGAAACCTAACGAATTAGATTCGTTGAGGTAGTGGCATAGTTGATACGAGGTGTCGATGAGTTAGTTAAATTTCAGTGATGGTCACGGAAATAATTAGGACTTGAGATTGTCTTAAGTGCTTAATTAATTAACTAAGTGGGCTCAATTATAATTAAAATAATTAGATTGGATTTAATTATTTTATTATTTAAAATTGAGGGACTAAATTGAGAATTTAAAAACCTTAAGAGCCAAAAGGAAATTATCAAAATAAATAAAAAAAAATAGAAAACTCTACACATCCCAACGTGGGATGTGTAGAATAAATGACTCATGGTGTAAGTCATTAACAAGTGTCTAATTTGACACTTGTTTGTCACAATTTAAAAAACAAAAAAAGAAAATTTAATCATACATAAAGCAACGTGAGTTGCTTAAGGCAAGAGAGTGAATTGATATTTTTTTTTAAGAGAGAAAGAAAAAGGTTAATTTTTCTTAAGCCACATAAAACCGACGGGTTCGTTCGACGAGTCCCGACGCCCGAACCGAACTGCGCTAGCCATCGGGAGCAGTCTCGGAGGTTTGTTCAAGGTAATACCGGCGTGACGATCTAGCCCGGAGGCCCCGGGATTCCGACGAGGTGCAGTCGTCCATCCGAGGCGACGACAGAAGAAATCCCGTTCACCGAAGGTATACCTCGAACCTTAACGTTTTGATTTACGAAAAATACCAAACGATATCAGAATAATTCGCAAGACCCCTCGTTGGAAACGTCGGGAAGTGTAGAATTATTCTGGAAAATTTGGTGTCGATCGGAAATCGTTTCAGTTGTCAAATAGTTAAAAGACTGCAGACTGCCGTTTTACTCGAATTAATAATTTCGAATCACAGTTTTGATTTTCAGAAAAATATCAAACGATGTCGGAATAATTCGAAAGACCTATCGTTACGAACGTTAGGAAGTGTAGAATTATTCTGGAAAGTTTGGTATTGATCAAAAATCATTTCGGTCTCCAAATAATCGAAAAACGTCTGGTTGCCGCTTTGTTCGATTAATTTGGATCTAAATTATTAATTCGAATAAATTCGAAATAAATTCGAATTTTGATAATTCGAATTAACCGCGATCTCCCGAGGCTTAGGGCAGCATCTCAGACCCTCGGGAGAAGCCGAATGGCATAAGGTTGAATTTAGATATTAAAAATCGAAAATTCGCCACCCTACGCCGCTCGGTACAAATCGCGCTTCCGCTATAGCCACGTTGCGCTGTTCGGGGGCCGGCGTCGATTAATCGGGCCCACCCCAACATTGGTATCAGAGCAAGGCTCATGAATGGTTCGACCAAAGGCCTCGAAAGCCGATGTGGCGAACGAACGGTCGACGTAGTTTGGAGACTATCGTCGCTCGTGACGTCGGTTGGACACCCGACGTCAAAATTCTGTGTTGCATGTTTATGTGGGACATTTACGCGGGCTTAGGTTCAACCGGGTTATTTGTTTAAGGGTCGTTTGCCGCCCCCCGGTATGTACATGGATTACGGGTTGTTTGGGAAATAATTCCCCCCATGTTGTATTTTATCGTTTTATTAGATAAATTGGATAAATGACGGCCGTTCTATGCAAGGCGAGGTTGGAGGGTTCGACGACAACCGTGAACTCGACGTTGGAAGATCGAAGACCCCGGTCGTTTTACGACCCATGTAATAGGACCAGTCTAGAAGTAGCCCGCATATTTGTCCATTTAAATTGCTTTCCTAGGGTTAGGAATTTATTTATCGCATTTACGTGCTCGTGCTTAATTTTAATATGCTATGAGTTACAAAAATCTCCCGTACGAATACTAAGTGAGTAAAGGGATTGGATGCCCTGTCTTCTATCAAGCTCGGGCCTAGTTGTTACAAAACCTAAATGCAAGGTTTGGTTTCGGGTATGCCGGCGCCTTGCATTTACTTTTGTTTCAGCTTGCTCGGGTGCATTTGTGCCGCTCGCCAAGACCACACCATGCGGTAAAACGTACGGTTCAAGTGTGCGGTTTTGAGCAATGTTCATAGGTCGCACTTAGGCAGTCATACCGCCTTGTTCCGGGTTTGTCGGCGGGGGTCCCTGACTGAGACAAAGATAGTTGAGACATTCGACAAGGTCGGATTCGTGAGGTGCACGACTTCGTGGGCTGCTGCAAACCAATAAAACGATAGAGGTTGAGGTTTGCATCCGTCCGCGGGGACATCAACTCCACTATCGAAGTTATCAACGAAACTTCCAAAACATCCGTAGGGAGAATGGAGTTTATGAAAAGATAGTGGGAGTCAAACGGAATAAAAAGTCCTTGTTCGCGTTTGATAACCTATACAATCGACTTAATATGCCTTTTATTTTCTGCAGCATTTTCTCTCTTTGTGAAATCATGTCGACCGCTTTAAATGTACTGCTCAAGGAGAATAGGTTGACTGGGCCAAACTATTCTGACTGGCTTCGCAACTTGAGGATTTTTCTCGAGATTGAGAACCTAGTTTATATCCTTGACTCCGAAATGCCGCCAGCCCCAGGGGCGCGGGCATCCGAGCAGGCTCGTGCCGCTTATGACAAGCGACTGCGCGACGAGAAGCTCGTAAAGGCTCATGTCCTCGGATCAATGAGTAACGCACTGCAGCGTAGCCACGAAAGTATGGCTGATGCTCGAGTGATGGTTCAACATTTAAAAGAGCTTTACGGTGAGACGTCTAGGACGGCTCGTTATGCGACTTCGTCGCAGCTCTTCCGATCGAGGATGTCTGAGGGTGAGAACGTTGGCGAGCATGTTATGAACATGATCACCATGATCGAGAGGTTGGAGACTCTCAATTTTCGTTTTGATGGTGAATTACAAAATGATCTCATCTTGCAGTCTCTGCCTCCGTCCTTCAACGCGTTCATTGTGAAATACCATCTGAACGGCATGACGCTATTGCTTCCTGATCTGATGAATCAGTTAGCAACGGCGCAAGGTCAGATGAAGAAGGCAAAGCAGACTGCACTTGTCGCCACTTCTTCAAAGCCCAAGAAAGGCAAAAAGAAGAAGGGCAACAAGCTCAAGCCAACAGGGAAGGTTTCCAAGAAGAAACTATCTTCTGGGAAATCGAAACAAACTGGTGTAAAGCCAGCGGATAGGTGTCTGCATTGCGGTGCGCTGGGCCACTGGAAGCGTGACTGTCCGAAGCTCAAGGGTGAGCAGGCTGCGTCAGGTATGGAACTAAATGTTTTAGAAACAGTTTGTGCTTCATCTGTATACTCTACTTCCTGGATATTGGATTCGGGGGCTAGTACTCACATTTGTGTTTCCACGCAGGGTCTGGGACCAAGTAGAGCGCTTGGGAAGCGTGAGATCGAGGTCAGAGTGGGAAGCGGGGATAGTATCTCGGCAAGCCACATCGGATCAAGATCTCTTGTATTATCTTCTGGGCATGTGTTGCGTTTGTACGATTGTCTTGTACTCCCAAGGGGATTTAAGAACATCGTCTCCATTCCTGTTTTGAGCAGGAATGGTTATGTATTTATTTTTAATAATAATACATGCCACATTATGTATAGAAATAAAAATGTTGGCAGCGCGACACTATTTAATGGTTTGTACTATTTAAATACCCAGAACGACGTTTCTGTGAATACTATCACAAACAAACGAAAATCGGGAATAAATGCGAGGTACCTGTGGCATCTTCGTAGGGCATACTGGAGAACGCAAGATTCACGAGTTAGAGAAAAACGGGATATAAAACCGTTGGGATCAGATCCCTATCCGACTTGTGAGTCATGCCTCAAAGGTAAATGACCCGATCACCCTTCACCGGGACTTTTAATAGAGCCACTGAAGTTCTCGGTTTAATTCAGACGGACGTTTGCGGGCCATTCAATGTGAAAGCTCGATGTGACTTCCACGATTTTATTACCTTTACGGATGATAGTCGTTACGGACTCGTGTATCTGATGAGGTATAAAGCTGATGCTCTTGAAAGGTTCAAGGAGTATAAGGCGTTGGTGGAAAATCAAACTTCGAAGCTCATTAAAGCCATTCGATCGGATCGAGGTGGCGAGTACATGAGTGTCGAGTTTGACCAGTTCTTAAAAGAGAACGGTATTTTATCACAGATGACTCCGCCCGGCACGCCACAGTTGAATGGCGTGGCCGAACGTAGAAATCGAACTTTATTAGATATGGTTCGTTCTATGTTGAGCTATACAGATTTACCGATATCATTGTGGGGATACGCGCTTTTGACAGCGGCATATATCATTAACAGGTGTCCCTCGAAGTCTGTTAACGGCATTCCGTATGAGATATGGACTGGTCGTTTACCAAGCTTATCACATATTAGAATTTGGGGTTGCCCCGCCTATGTGAAAAAGCTGAAAACCGATAAATTGGAGTCTAGGTCAGTAAAAGGACGTTTCATAGGTTACCCCGAAGACTCTATGGGGTACCTATTCTATTTTCACGATGATCAAAGGATCGTTGTTGGCCTACATGCACATTTTCTCGAGGAAGAGTTCATTCGAGATTTTGGCATTGGCCGTGAGGTCACTCTCGAGGAGCAGTCGACCGAAACACCCACACAGGATTCGGATGGTCCGAGCGAACCAGTCATGCGACGATTTGAAAGGGTGCCTCGCCAACCACAGCGGTATGGCATGTCACATGTCGAACAAGGTTATGTTGCGACTAGGGGACTTCTAAGAGAAGATCCCGCTACTTTCGATCAAGCTATATCCGATGTTGACTCAGCGAGATGGATTGAGGCTATGCGAGCTGAGATGGACTCAATGTACTCCAACAAAGTCTGGACTCTTGTAGACCTACCGAGTGGTTTTAGACCAATCGGTTGTAAATGGATTTACAAGAGGAAGATTGGATCTGACGGACAAGTTGAGACGTACAAGGCCAGGTTGGTTGCCAAGGGCTATAACCAAAAAGAGGGAGTTGACTATGAGGAGACTTTCTCACCTGTAGCCATGATCAAGTCCATCCGGATAATGCTCGCCATAGCTGCGCACTATGATTATGAGATTTGGCAGATGGACGTCAAAACGGCATTCCTTAATGGATTCCTCAAGGAGGAGATCTATATGGAGCAGCCAAAAGGTTTTGAGTCGCATGCAGATGCTCACAAAGTGTGCAAACTGAATCGGTCAATTTACGGACTGAAACAGGCATCTCAGAGCTGGAACCTACGTTTCGATGAAGCAGTTCGGAACTTTGGATTCATAAAAAACGTAGATGAGCCATGTGTCTACAGAAAGAGCAGTGGGAGTATGGTGTCGTTCCTTGTATTGTACGTGGATGATATCCTTTTGATTGGAAACGACATTGGGATGCTCTCATCGGTGAAAGCATGGCTTTCAACCGAATTCTCCATGAAAGACCTGGGAGAAGCGACGTATATACTAGATATTCGCTTGTTCAGGGATCGAGCGAACCATACGATCGGCTTATCTCAGGCCCTTTACTTAGAGAAAATCCTGAAGAAATTCAGAATGGATGACTCTAAGAGAGGGTTCTTACCTATGCGACATGGGATCCATTTATCGAAATCAATGTCACCTCAAAGTGAGGAAGACAGACGACGGATGAGTGGAATACCCTATGCATCTGCAGTGGGTAGTCTGATGTACGCAATGTTGTGTACACGCCCGGACATTGCTTACGCTGTGAGCGTAGTTAGTCGGTTTCAGGCAAACCCAGGGGAAGAACATTGGACAGCCGTTAAGAATATCTTTAAATACCTTAGACGGACTAAAGACTTAACGCTGGTTTATGGAGGAGCAGGACTAGAACTAGTTGGTTATACCGATTCGGACTTCCAGTCGGACGTGGATGACCGAAAATCTACTTCAGGTTTTGTATTCGTGCTCAACGGTGGGGCAGTGTCTTGGAGAAGCTCCAAGCAAAGCACGACTGCCGATTCCACAAGTGAGGCAGAATACATAGCAGCCTCAGAGGCAGCTAAAGAAGCTGTTTGGATGAAAAAGTTCTTGGAGGAACTTACTGTGGTACCAGTTGTTGACAGACCGCTTACACTTTGGTGCGATAATAGCGGTGCAGTCGCGCAAGCAAAAGAACCACGATCTCATAGCAAGTCCAAACATATCGAGAGAAAGTATCACGTATTACGTGGGTTCGTTGTAAACGGGATGGTCGCCGTGCAGAAAATTGCCACCGCAGAAAACGTGGCGGACCCACTCACGAAGCCCTTGTCCCAAGCAGTTATGGAACAGTATCTGGACAAGATGGGGCTACGATACCATTGCGACTGGCATTAGGTGCATCGCATGGCATTCGAGTGCAAGTGGGAGGCTGTTAGGGAGTGTGCCCTCGGAATGCCATACGAGGACTAGGAATAGTAAAGGGCGCACGATGATGTATAGGTTTATAGACAGGTTTATTGTATATACCGTCAAATAAATTAATGAATATTTATTTTCATTATAATAAAGGCATTATTATTTATTTATCGAATTTAAAGTCTACTTGGCATCCGGTAGTGCGATAAATAAATAACACCCAAATGTTTGAGTTGGATGTCTGATTCTCGTGGGACGAGAGAGGAGACACCGG
The DNA here is from genome assembly GCA_027422505.1 of Craterostigma plantagineum. Lineage (NCBI taxonomy): Eukaryota > Viridiplantae > Streptophyta > Magnoliopsida > Lamiales > Linderniaceae > Craterostigma > Craterostigma plantagineum. Next base: position 18,131 of record JAPQWV010001889.1, on the reverse strand, counting down.
ACAGTCCTTAATCTCAGCATTAAATAAAAAGTTCGTAAGTCTAAGGATTCTAGGTGGGTGACTAGATATCCGAATATGACTTATCCATTGACGACCACATAGTATCGGTAGTGTTACCGATTACCTGAGAGGTTGTGGGTCGTGATGGAGATATAGGTGATCGGAGGGATCGCGTATCCGGACATTCGGCTCGTATTCTTCTCAATCACATGGCTAGGATGTTGTCAATGATTGAACGAATGACTATAGCAGCCTCAGACCGATAGGATCATTGACGGATTTGCTTTCGCGATTTCGGTTTGTCGCTAGCTGGCTAGGCTCGCAAGTGTTCATAAATGAAACACGGGTCAGCGACGAAACGCAACCGACTTTACGGAGGTGATTACCGGGCTTTGACTGCTATCGGGATTCACTGCCTATATTTGTATAGGTTAATGTCCTATGAGGTAATCGGAGAGCGACGATTATAAAGCCTTCGGCCGAAGCTTGGAAAACTTGCTTGTATTAGATATAGAGCGGAGTTTAAATAATCGATTCGGTCTCAATTATAACATAGTGTTAGGTTAGTGAGTTTGACATTTGCATGACTCTCACCTAACCGGGACGCAAGTGAAAGGCGTAAGAAGTATTTAAATGTATACACTATAGTCGGTTCGCACGAATTTCGATTAGATCAAAATTCGTTCTCAACTGGGATCTGTCTAGTACCGCGGGATAGGCTAGGCGAATACCGGGACTCGTGGATTCCTCCCATGCCAGTTGAGACGGACCTAGAGAGTCGCGCTTAAAAATGGTAATGAACTTGAACGAAAACGGCGGGCTTTTCTCTGAAACCTAACGAATTAGATTCGTTGAGGTAGTGGCATAGTTGATACGAGGTGTCGACGAGTTAGTTAAATTCCAGTGATGGTCACGGAATAATTAGGACTTGAGATTGTCTTAAGTGCTTAATTAATTAACTAAGTGGGCTCAATTATAATTAAAATAATTAGATTGGATTTAATTATTTTATTATTTAAAATTGAGGGACTAAATTGAGAATTAAAAACTTTAGGGGCCAAAAGAAAATTATCAAAATAAATAAAAAAATAGAAAACTCTACACTTCCCAACGTGGGATGTGTAGAATAAATGACTCATGGTGTAAGTCATTAACAAGTGTCACACTTGTTTGTCACAATTTTCTAAAAAAAAAAAAGAAAATTTAATCACATAAAGCAACGTGAGTTGGTTAAGGAAAGAGAGTGAATTGATATTTTTTTTTAAGAGAGAAAGAAAAAAGGTTAAAACCATTTTTCTTAAGCCACATAAAACCGACGGGTTCGTTCGACGAGTCCCGACGCCCGAACCGAACTGCGCTAGCCATCGGGAGCAGTCTCGGAGGTTTGTTCAAGGTAATACCGGCGTGACGATCTAGCCCGGAGGCCCCGGGATTCCGACGAGGTGCAGTCACGTCCATCCGTGGCGACGACAGAAGAAATCCCGTTCACCGAAGGTATACCTCGAACCTTAACTTTGATTTACGAAAAATACCAAACGATATCAGAATAATTCGCAAGACCCCTCGCTGGAAACGTCGGAAAGTGTAGAATTATTCTAGAAATTTTGGTGTCGATCGGAAATCGTTTCGTTTGTCAAATAGTTAAAAGACTGCATACTGCCGTTTTACTCGAATTAATAATTTCGAATCACAGTTTTGATTTTGAGAAAAATATCAAACGATGTCGGAATAATTCGAAAGACCTATCGTTACGAACATTAGGAAGTGTAGAATTATTCTGGAAAGTTTGGTATTGATCAAAAATCATTTCGGTCTCCAAATAATCGAAAAACATCTGGTTGCCGCTTTGTTCGATTAATTTGGATCTAAATTATTAATTCGAATAAATTGGAAATAAATTCGAATTTTGATAATTCGAATTAACCGCAATCTCCCGAGGCTTAGGGCAGCATCTTAGACCCTCGGGAGAAGCCGAATGGCATAAGGTTGAATTTAGATATTAAAAATCGAAAATTCGCCACCCTACGCCGCTCGGTACAAATCGCGCTTCCGCTATAGCCACGTTGCGCTGTTTGGGGGCCGGCATCGATTAATCGGGCCCACCCCAACAGCCGCTCCTCCGCAAGCTGGCTCATATGGGACGCAAGCTCATTCTCCTTGGCAACAAGATCGGCGGCACTCGGCTCTTCTAAGTCCGAGCTCAACCCCAAGCTAGGAACGAGACCGATAGACCCCAGGCTAGCTACAGGTAGGAACCTCCGTGGTTAATCTACGGACCTGGTGAAGACGAGCCCCCAAATCGCGGAAACGAGAGTGATAAGCGCCAAGTCTAGCCTAGACGGACATCTCTCAGGTACACGCTTAAATCTGCCAATAACCATTCAGACGAATGTTTGGACGTGGTTGCATCAGGATGTCAGGGAAAATGCATGAGGAGGGGATGTCGCCCAGACTGGAAACGAATAACATGAGCCATGGCCTAGCCCAGGCAGAAACGTTTCGGCATTTACTATGGACCTGTGGATCTGTCGATAACAAGTCTCAAGACCATAAACAGAAGGCAGTAAGCCCTAACATGTCCAGGTAATGCTAGCTGCCTAGCATTGATACTTCGGCTAGCTTTCTGTTGCAGGTTTCAGATTAGCTTTCTGGCATGGACCTCCAGACGACCCATGACAAATCGCTAGAAGCCAGCGCAGAACTCCCAGTTCTGAGCTGGCACCAGAAGACCCAACCTAACTGTTGGGACATCTAAGCCCAGCTCCGTGCTGGCACCAAAATGCCCAACCTACGTGTTTGGAAAATCTAAGTCCAGCTCTGTGATGGCACCAAAAGACCCAACCTAACTGTTGGGACATCTAAGCCCAGCTCCGTGCTGGCACCAAAATGCCCAACCTACGTGTTTGGGATATCTAAGTCTAGCTCTGCGCTAGCACAGGAAACCCAACCTAACCGTTGGGATATCTTAAGTCCAGCTCCGGGGTGAGAGGAAAAGGCCCAACCTAACTGTTGGGAAATCTAAGCTCAGCTCCGCGCTGGCACTAGAATACCCAACCTATGTGGTTGTGAATATAAGTCTAGCTCCGTGCTAGCATAGGAAACCTAATCCATCTAGATGGGGATATCAAAGTCTAGCTCCGCGCTGGCACGGAAAGGCCCAAGTTATCTGTTTGGGTTCTTAGTCCATCTCCGTGCTGGCACCAGAAGACCCAACCCAACTGTTGGAATATCTAAGTCCAGCTCCTTGCTGGCACACGAATGCCTGACTTATCTATTTGGGTATCTAAGTTCAATTCTGCTCCGGTGTTTAGGACCCGGCCTACTTCATCAGGATGTCTAAGCTCAGCTCTCCGTCAGCACGCCGAGCTAGCCTATTTTATAGAGGATATCCAAGTCAAACCATGAGCTGGCGAGCGGATGGAGGTTCGAATTAGGTGTTCGGGATATCTGAGTACAACTCGCCACGAGGTTTTTGAGTCGAGCTTCGAGATGCAAAGCAGTAGTCCGGCGTGTAAAGCAGAAGGAAATGCCATCTAATTTCGAGTATTCCGGATGTGCTGCTACATTAAGCACAGTCCAGAGTAGGGGAGTAGTTAATGGGGAAGGCTCGGCCATATGTTTGGAAGAAACTATCTACTCCGATAGAAGGATAGCAAGATTACAGGTGTAGAACTATATGAGCGACTAAGAAAGAATTCTCCGCAGCAAAGTCCTTGCGCTTCTACCTGGCTATAAGTTCGAATGCTCCAGCCCGGCCTTTTGCTTCTTTGCCGACAGATTTGCAGCCTTACGCATGAGCTGCTCCCGTTTTGCTGCGAGCTCGCTAAGTCATCCTTCAACGCCCGATAGTGGCATCTCTATGCTTCTGTAGCTCGACTAACTTCATGGGTGCAAGCCACGGCCAGGAGTTGGCCAGCAGAGCGGACATCCCACTTATCTAAGGAAATTGGCGAAGTCCACGGCATTGCAACACAACTCCCACGCTAGCGTGAGGTGACCTGCTCTAGCAGCAGGAGTTCGACAAAGAGACCTGATCTATTCGACCAGGTGTCCAGCTTCGAGCTGAACGAACGAAGACCTGATCTACCTGATCAGGAGCCCCGAGATTTCCAGCCTGAGAAGACCTGATTCATCTACGTGGGATTTCTGAGCCGGCACTAGGCTGGCATGTAAAAAGCCCCGTCATCTGATCGAGGTTCCCAATTCTGGCTCCAGGCTGGCAAGATGAGATCTGATATACTCCGTCAGGGTGTTTTAAGTCCAGAACTTCATTTATCATGTCCGATTGTCTGAAGTTAGCTCCCCGCCGACTCATAGAGACCTGATCTATATGATCAGGATTTCAAGCCAGCTTTCTGATAGTGAAGGGGACCTGATCTACTAGGATTTCAGATATCAGGTTTCCAGCAACACGGGAAGTCCTAAACTGATTGGGACTTCTTGGGCAACGGGAAAAAAATGGCGATTTACGAGTATGGTACGTCGGGATTAGGAGCGGTCAAAACTTGGACCTAATTGTGAGCTGAAGCAAGGAGGGAGAGACAGCATGCTCTAAAACTACTCTGAAATGTGTTTCTACGTTAAACACAATTCAGAGTGGGGGACTGGTTGATAGGGGTATAATATCGAGCACGCCAGAAATGAGGAATGCTTTCTTAATAATACTCCGAGCTACAATACTTAGCATATTGCAACTCAGAGTAGGGGGACTGGATGATAGGGGTGACTTATCCAGCATTCCTCCTAACCTGACAACCCACAAAGAATAGAGTAGGAGGTTGGGTCTGAAGGAGGCAAGGACCAGGTACGAGGTTCGACCAGAGGCAATGCACGAAGCTGATATTTGGAGGAGCTAGGGAGATATCCCAGGAAGCTACGGAGCTATCCAGAGGGACCAAAGGAAGTAATCGAGAGAAGTGTCCAGTAGACTTGAAGAGGGAGATATCTCAGGAAGCTACGGAACTTTATGGAAGGGCCAGAAGAAGAACTCGAAAGAGCTAAGGAAGCGTCCGGGAGATCTGACGAAGGAGGGCAGTATGCAACCCTAGACGCGTGAATAGTATAAATAAGTGGCTCTTATCCATTTTACATCATCTTCCACACGCCCCACACACACTAACACACCAAGAACACACACACACATACCCTCTCTCCCTCTCTTTACCTTCTTTTCACTGTTTAGATCTTGGAACCACTTGTAAACATGAGAGAAGGTGAGCTTGAGCGTGTAATCTTATCCCGTTAATAGTGAATATTCTTCGGCGGCCCGTGGACGTAGGATTCATCCGAATCCGAACCACGTAAATCATCGTCTCTTTACTTTTCCGTCTCGTTCTTCATACATTCAACCACGATTTCATCCGAACTGGCCCTCACCTTTATTTCCCGGATCTAAATCTTATTGATCGGGGTCGTACCCGCATCAGGTTGCAAGAGCATTGGCCTCTTGTTCAGGCTTTCCGAAAATTCGCGTAGACATCGTCGACGATTTCTTTGTTGAAGAATCAAAGTCTCAATGATCACGAAAGCAAAAGGATACACAAACTCTCAACCCTGCAAAAACTTAGGCAGAAATGGCTGTCATCGTGATTTATCCAGCTACCAAATTTCTCCATTTCTGACGTATCCTATCGATTGCACAAATCTTATCAAGTACTTTGTTTACTAAAAAAATTAAAGAGAAAGAAATACAGAATCACGAATTACGGCGAACCTGCGGAGTGGATGGATCGTCCTTGATGACCCTGGCAAAGATTGCTCTTTGGTTGGAGTTAATTTAGTAATCGAAGTCATAAACCGGTAGACTTATTTCATGGTTTTTTAAGTAAATAGCCTTTAAGTTGGTCATCTTTTAAAAAATAGCACCCAAAATCGGATTTTACCTTTGTACCCTTACTAACTCTGCACTAAAGACTATTTTACCCTTATTTAATGTCAATCAACAACCTCAACAACACTTAACGAAAAATTAATTAAACTTACCGAGTTATACTGTAGCGAATCTGAAACATCAGACCCGTGATAGAAGAACGAAAGGGTAAAAGTAAAAAAAAAAAGAAAAAAGCAACCACTTTCAACTTTCACTGCACTCTTAGTAAAAAAAGCAAACGTTCTCTCCCGCCCTTATCCTGCAAATCGTTTTGTCTGCAACTCAAACCGAAATCCGAACCTCAATCTACTCAATTGACAATGGCATTCAACGCGAACACCAAAAGAGTGGAGGTATGTGTACTCTTCGTCTTCTTCAATTTGACGCGAGAAGGGGATCTGGGAACGATCCATCGAACCCTAATTCAGTGGGGACCCGTGCTTGCAAGCCTAGGACCAGTGCTTGGTAGTTTAGGACCTGTGCTTGCAAGCGTACGTCGCTTTTTAATGCATGGACCCTACCTTACCTTACGCGCATCACCCTTAGTTTTAATAAAATAGAAATAGTAAAACAAATTAATTAAAAACAACGCGTGAATGTATTAAAAGCTGCGAGAGGATTTTGCAGCAGAAAGCACTCATTCGACCAAGTAAGCTCACCAAATTATTCTTCTTCTACAGGTGATAATGATGACGATCACGAGCATTGTTTTCCAAGTCAATGGTCAGTGGATAATACGCGAGGACAATACGTCGAACTGGGTTCCCGATCCAAGTTGCCGGTGGCAATCAATCTTGGTAGACGACGGTTCATGCACGTTAGTCGATCTCACTAACGAGATATTGAATGCATTGTCATTACGCAACGACAATACCAAAGTTAGGATAAGCTACATGGCTTGCATAGACTACAATTATGTGCACCCCATCTACATCGGGAACGATTACGGCGTACGTGCGTACCTTGGTTATGGTTGTCCACGATCAAGACCACCTCTTCACGTGCAACTTGAGTTATCCGTCATTGCTGCACCGCCACCTCAACCTCATGATAATGATTTGTCGGGTTTCGACATCGGCCTTATAGCGCAGTACGATACAAACTCAGAAATCCAACCATTTGAGGGTTTTCCCAGCACATCTTACGACCCTCCTTACCAAAGTAATGAAAGTAGTGGCTATATTAGGCGATTAATCCGGAATGGGCGGCCAAGAATATGCTAATGAGAATGAGCAAGTCGGACGGAAAACTGAAAATGAAAACGAGCAAGGTGCTACAGATGATGATGATGATGATTATGATGGTGGTGATGATGACGAGTTTGATGTCGATTAGCACGACGATGCTATAGATGTGGCCGAAGATGGTACCTATTCGTTTACGGATGGTTCGACCCTATACGTTGGACAAGAATTTCGTAGCAAGCAAGAATTCAAGGACGAAATCACTAAAATCGCAGTCGCTGCATGCTTCGACCTCCAAGTGGATAGGTCAAACAAAACCCTGTACGTAGTCAAATGTGCAATCGAGAACTGTGAATGGCGAGTACGAGCTGCACAGGACAAGAACTCCCCCTTTTTCTAAATCTAAAAGTACAACAACACGCACGCATGTGGCATCCCTCATCGACGCCAGAGAGATCGCCAGGGAAAATTGCGACCGACACCCAGTTTCATACAGTCGATGATGCAGAGTAGGGGAGTTCCTATTTCATACTACAAGGCTTGGAGAGGGAAACAAATTGCGACCGATGAACTAGTTGATAACAGGGACTCTTGCTATGATTTACTGCCGGCGTACTTAGATGTGGTGAGGCAAGCCAACGAGGGTAGTATCACCGATTGGGAGATGAACGAAGAAAGACTGTTCAAGTACATGTTCTTGGTTTACGGCGCATGCGTCAGAGGCTTTACGTACATGAGGAAAGCCATTTCTATCGACACGACGTTTATGAAGGGGAAGTATTAAGGGTGTCCTGATGATTGCCACTGCCCAAGACGGCGATTACCATCACTATCCTCTAGCATGGGGTCTTGCCGACGGGGGGGGGGGGGGGGGAACGGAGTATTGGGACGTGGTTTCTCTCGAGATTGCGACGTTTTGTCGCGGATAGCAACGATCTTGTAATAATTTCTGATCGGAACAATGGAATCAAGAATGCAGTCCCGATAGTTTTCCCGCGTTTCATGGTTTCTGTGCGTGGCACCTTCAACAAAACGTGAAGACGAAAATGAAGAAGAAAGGTGCTTGCCCCATTTTTTGGCGTGTCGCGACTGCCTGCACAAAGTGCGAGTCCGACAGTGCTTTTAAGCAGATTGAAGCAAAGTACGAGACAACATAATGACGACCAATGGATCGGAGTGTATAAATGCGGCTCTACGTAAGGACAGAGAGCTTCCAATTATTGGACTGTTGGACTCAATTCATCGACTGACGTCATCATGGTTCAGCAAGCATCGGCGATCTGCGGAGGCTTCAATCGCCGCGGACACGACTAGGTTTACGCCGAAGGTCGAGTCGATCAACGAGAGCATTTCACCGAGTCACAAAATTTCATGCGTCGGAAGTGGGGCATCTAACATATAACGTGTTCGGGCAGCATGTGAACGAGGTGGTCGATTTGGGGCTGCGCAAATGAACGTGCATGATGTTTGACATCGATCGTATCCCATGTCCACATGCAATTGCTGCTTGTGGTTGCGCCCAAGTTTCAGTGTATTCATTAGTGCACGATTATTATACCTTGGAGATCTGGAAGTTGGCATACGAAGGTACTATACGGCCGGTAACGGATCGCATTGAAAGTAGTATGGACATGTTGCCACTGGTTCACAACGTGGACGACCCAGAAAAATAGATTTCCTTCGGTTGGTGAATTTGGTAGGAGATAAGGTTGTAGTGTTTGCGCATATTTGTATTACGTACGTTTATACGTTGCCATTTGTGTTCTGTTATGTTAGGTTTTGATAAGTGTGCGTCTGCTTTCTGTGTTGCGTACCCATGTTATGCTTCGTTTAGGTAACACATTTGAGAAAATTACAGTACGAATATGGAAATAGAAAACCCTTATGCACAGATGCGCAGGGGTCCGCATTGCATATGCAGCGAATCCCGCACGGATGCGCATGAGACCCTGCGCATCTTTGAGGTTCCCGCAGGGTCCCATGCCCATAACGTGAAGGTCCCCTGATATTAAGGTTTGGGTCCCATGAGAGTAACGCGCGGGTCCCACGAGTCTTGCGCACAGGGAGGGCGCGTTACGAACATGGGACCCAAACGTTAAAGGCAAGGGACCTGCCGATTACCACACGGTACCCGCACATTAGGGTTAGTCATGTTTGCTTATTGAGTGGGACCAACAATTGCTCAATTATTGATGAAAGTGACATGTCAGAGCAGTGTCTCTATTTATTGGTCAAAAGTGACATGCCAGAGCAGTGTCTTCATTTTTTGGTCAAAAGTGACATGTCAGAGCAGTGTCTTCATTTTTTGGTCAAAAGTGACATGTCAGAGCAGTGTCACTATACAGTATGTACAGGACAGATGACATGACTTGACATTTGAATCTCGATTTGCTTGAAATGTTGTGAAAATCTAATATTATTAAATTCCTTAATAAGATAATATTAATAAAAAATTAAGTGCGCGTTAAAAAAATAAAATAGAATAACCACTCAATTAACAATATCTAACTCCAAGTTTAAAACAAAGATAAAATATTTTCCAACATGTATTTCAAGTCGTACGATCACTGACGTGAATCTAGTAAGATAGCACACCGAGAAAACATACTCATGTTTGTGATTTATGTAGGCTGTAACAATCTTATAAACTGAACGTAATTCTTGTGATTTAATCCAATTTTTTTGTTCTGTGCTATTTTATGATGACTTTATATTGTAGTCTACGATAAACAAAGTACAAATATGCTAAGTTAATCGCATATTGCATAGTCTCCACACTGAGATGTCCGGGTCGGACTTGGTCCCGTCAAAAGTATGGGCATGTCATTACCGGGTCCCGACCGGTCCCTTGAAAATGTCGCTTGATTTAGCAGAAGACCATCGCGTCGAGGGCAGGGGACCTGTGCGTTATATGCATGGGTCCAGCGCTTGTATTCAGGGGACCCGCGCAGGGAGCGTTCGTAGATAACACGGAACAGTTAATATAAAAAAAGTTAAATTATGTCAAATCACTGCTAATCGCGTTATTTTATGTCAAATCACACATCACTCTCAGAATGACAAAAAGTTGGAAAACACCGACAAAATCACCTTTCACAATTTCTAAACCCTAAATTGATATCAAACACACGTAACGTTAATATCAAACAACTAAAATTAGAATTAAACAGAGATCACAAACAACACATGAACATTTATTCAACAACAGAAGAAAACTAAACACTGTCCCAATCATTATTATAAATAGATAATGCAAGGCATTTTCGAAATTCCTTCATATGAATTTGATTGAGGCGGGAGACGTCGTCCTTTTTTATCATAAGCGACATTGCAGCCCGCAACATTGTCACACCATCTTCTCCACTGAAAAATCATAACCAACATTATACGTTATTTTTATGACCAAAAATACGAACGATAAATAAAAAACCACATTCATGAAAAACTTACGAATTTTGCTTTCTGAAGTCGAGACTCCAATCAACTCCCCAGTTCTTGTCCTTGGATGGTAAGCGCTTTATCAGCTTCAGCTCCTTGAAAATCGCAGGGAGCAGGATACGAAGTCTACTGACGTCGTCCGCGATAAAGCGCCATTCGAAGCCAGGAGGCGCATCGGAGTCGTGAATCGTGCAATATTTCTTCGTTGTATCAACAACGAACAACGTCCATCGGCCGCGCGTACGGATAGGAATAGCAATGTGGGAGCACAGATCCCACGACTTGTTCGTCCACTATTCGTGTTCGCCCCGCGTGTACGGTAGCAAGCTCTTTAACCCCTTTGCAGTTGGCTTCCCTGTGAAACCTAGGTTCCCTCGGTCATCGACTAGCGTCTTAAAGCTATAGGGCATGTACGCGACCTTGCTCGCGGTCGATTTGCTAAATTTCTGCATTTTGATGATCCCAGCGATGCATTCATCGACGTGCTGCAATAAAATATAGACCGTTGTAACACATTCAACTAAGGTGACGATTCGTTAAATTCATACGTACCATCTCATCGAGCGGAATACCCTCAGTCGCAAGGTTCAGGAGCCATGCAGGGTCGTGTTGTTGTAGCTTTCCGGCGACCCTCGCACCGGTAATTTTCATGAGCGTTCCAAGTTCACTTTCGACACGCGGCCAAAGATTGGTCGCCTTGAACTGGATATGCCGCTCGAACGCCGACAGCTTTGGAGCTTTGACTGTAGTCGTCGAGGGGAAATTAGTGAACGGCGTCTGCTGGTACCAAGATGGCTTCTTCGTCTGCTCGGGGGTCTTCTCGATCGCGACACCTTTTCCTTTGTCGGCCGCTTGGATAGAAACCTCAGGCTCGGCGTGCATCTCGACCTCAGCCTCGTCCTCCTCAGGCTCGGGGTGCGTCTTGACCTCAGCCTCGTCCTCCTCAGGCTCGGCGTGCGTCTCGACCTGAGCCTCGTCCTCCTCAGGCTCCGCGTGCGCCTCGTCCTCGTGACACCGCGTGCGCCTCGTCCTCAGACACCGTAAGCGCCACTCCACAACGATGGGTCCACCTCTTCTCTTATATCTACCTCTTCGGCGGTCCATTCAGCTTGGACAAAATTGTCGTATCTGGACTGCGCCCATTCCGATGGACTGTGACCGTTCCATGCCTCCTGCCGCGGACCGCCATCCGGATTCATGTACGAAGTCTTCCATCTGTCATCGTAATCTATACAACAAAATTCGAAAATAAGTATATATTATACTATTTTCCCGTCCTTAAGTATACAAACGTACCGTTACATCGTTAGGCGTGTGTAGCATGCGATCCACCAAAAATTCTGCTCGCCAAACCCTGAACGGAGTTCCCCAACTCCCTGATGCTTTCGCCCCACGATCGCATTTGGGTCCAATGTTCCTCGTACGCATCCCACCTTCTCTCGTTCGTCGACCAACGTCGACCCTCTTTCTCTCGAAACTGTTGGAATTGCGTGTCAAGTGCATCGAATCGCCCAAACAAGTTGGTGAAGTTTTGATCCACACGACTCGACCAGTCCTCGGAGCGTGCCTCCGAGGTGAAACCATGACCACTCGATGGACCCATCCCTGGAGTTGCATGAAAGCCGTGCTCGTGCGCCTGTTCGGGGATGTCGGCGTTACGCATCATCATATCGTCGTCGCGACGACTACTGCTCTCCATCTGGTGGATGGTCTCAGCTTCAAAATGCTGCCGGCTATGGCGGTGACCCCAGGAGCACCTAACCTCCGCTCCCTGCAGGAGTAGAAAGGTCACATGATCGAATAGCTCGTGTGCCGGCCCAACGTCAAACACGCTGTCCCTATAGTACGCCGCCTCCAGCTCGTCCGTTGACGACACTATCAACCCTAGTACATGGGAAGACTTGTCAGCGGCATCTACGACGCTCTTCAAATTCGGGCATCTCTTGCGAGTCCACTCCTTTGTCCACCACCTAAGCATGCGTGGCGTAAAATCTTCTTCTTTGCGCACCGCATAGGCGTCTGCAACGCCCGGGAGGCACTCATGGCTAGTATTTGAATACAAATAACAGAAAATATTAGCAATTACTTATATGTAAAAACAAGGTAAGCAAAGAAGCTTAATAATAAATCACCTGAAGTGGCTGTACGAACCCATATATCAGCCAGTCCTGTGGGTTCTCCGTAGATTTTTCTAACAGCGCGTATGACCTCCTTGAAAGCCTAGCTGCTCCAAGGATACTACGAGAAAGCAAACCGGTCTTCAGCGAGGTGAAGGACTCAGGAACTGACGAAGGTGTCCTTCTTGGACTTTCGAGGCAGCAACACCGCGGTGGCGAAGTAGACGTCCGCCAACTTGAGCTTCTCGAAGTCCACACGTTCCTCGTCGCCAGCCAACTCCTCCAACGCCTGTTGACGTTCGATAGGCGAATTGTTGATCTAGCGCCAAAATGCCTCCTCGTGAATGCTTTGACGCGGTTAACCGCCGGTATCGGGACTGCGAACTTGAGCCCGGTGATTAGGCTATACTCCGATTTGAAAATCGAAGTGGTTTTTTGCCAACAACCATCCACAGCTCTTCGCGGGTGTGCAGCGCCGTCTTCCTCTTGATGAGGTACCACAGCAATTGAAGCGAGTGGTTAAAGTCCGCCTCGGCCATGACAAAGCGGCCGAACGGACTCTGGGCACAATAAATCTGCAACTCCTCATCGTTAAGGCACTGTCGTATCAGCTGGCTGGCCTCACCGTATAGCGATGTCACCGTAACACGACAATCAGGAACATCAGCACTTGTGCCCAACTGCTTCTTCATCACAACCTAATTTATACGTAAAACATAGTTTAGCCAATTACTTGATATGAATATTGAAATCGAAAACCCTTATGCACATATGGGCAGGGGACCGCATCGCATATGATGACAGTCGAGCACAGATGCGAATGAGACCCCTACGCATGAGCAGGGGACCTGTGCATATTTTCACGGGACCTGTGCGTATTTTCACGGGACCTGCGCGTATTTTCACGGGACCCGCCCATAAAAAGGACTAGGCACGGGTCCCCTGGCTATCAGCGAGGGTCCCTTGATTTTACGTGCGGGGTCCCCTGATCGTATCGCACGGGTCCCGTGTTGTTTCACAGGCGCAAGGTAACGAGACGCAGGGAACCCGCTCCTTATAACCAGGGTACCACGCTTATACGCAGTGGACCCGTGCTGGGACCATCATTTTATGGACGGGTCCCGTGAAAACGGGCCTGTTCAGTTTAATTCTAAGCACGGTCCTATGATTATCAGCATGGTCCGCACCGAATTAGGGTTTGCTGTGTTAAATTTAAGAAGACGCAAATTTGAAAAAATACATTATGGGTGTTCGCGCTGATTGCCATTGTCGATTTACGCTCTAGGATTGGGTTTGAATTGCAGAGAATTGTTGGACTTGCAGAGAAACGATTTGAGGGTGTTTTGTGTGCAGGAGATAAACGAATGAATTGACTTGAAAGTTAAAGTGGTGGTTGAAATGGGTCTTTTTAAAAAATAGCCTTTGACGTGGTCAAGTTTAAAAAAATAGCACTCTCGACTTACTTTTTGGTCAATAACACTCCTTTTAATTACACTTCATCTTCTTCTTCCAATCCTTAATATTAATAAAAAATAAGAAAAACAAAAATATAATATAACAACGCCTTAAATGAATTAAAAGCTGCACGTCCATTTTGCGGCAGAAAGCCTTCATTCCACCTCACCTAATTATTCTTCTTCTTCCTCATCGTCCTTAAGAAAAATTCCCCGACCCCGTATCAGCTTCTCACAGGCAGAGGAACACTGGAAAGTCCTCGGCGAACGAAAGATTCGAACCTCTCGCTTCAGTGTAAGTATTTTGCCGGGTCGTATTTTTAATATAACCATCTAAATTTGTAACTCTCAGTCTAAACCCTTCCAATGGTTCTCAAAGCTTCGAAAATCCGGTTGGAAGGCCGAACATGTTCATTGTTTTTAAAACTTCCTGTTGATCCGGGGACCCTGCTTGAAAGCAGGCAACCCGCGCGTTACATAATGGGAACCCTCATAAAAGCAGGAGTCCCGCACATTAGTGCGGCGAATAAATTCACGGGACCCACACATAAATTCAGGGGACCCGCACATCAGTGCATTGTCCCGCACATTAGTGCCGACCCATTAGATCATGGGATCTGTGCATAAATGCAGGGTACCTGCGCGTAAAAACAGGGGACCCGCGCAGAATAGACTCTTGTTGATAGGTCCCATGGCCGTATACAGTTGGAAGGACTGTTAGTCGTGGTCATGCTTCATGCACTAGAGGTTGGGTCCCGTGTACAAGAGCTTGGGTCCCGCGCACTAGAGCTTGGGTCCCGTGTACTAGAGCTTGGTCCCGTGCTATATGTTAGGGTTTTCGGAAGCTCTAACGGCGTTTTGCAAGCTATATAAGCCTTGGATTTATCAAACACACAGCATCTAAACATTTTTAAATACTCCCAGAAACAAAACAGGAATAATGCTGACGGACGCCTAAATCGTCGCCCGCCTCCATGAAATCGTCCGTCACTCGGACCCTGGACTACCACGGCCGCTGTCGTCCGCCGCCGTCTAGAGGCCGACCTCAGCGTCGACTTCTCGCAAAGGAGGGTGTTCATCGTGGCCGAGATCGATAGATTCCTAAACGGCGACGACGATGCTCTCGAGGTCGACGGCGACGACGACGATCGTATGAGCGAAGTGATCGAAGAAAAACCACCGGAGGCTATCGGAAACGACGACGACGAGGCTGAGAACGAAGTGATCCAAGGCCCAGGTTGTATCGAGGTTGTCCGAAACGTCGCCGTGCAGAAGGATGTCGACCAAGCTCCGGTTGGTGGAGAAGGGCAGCGAGAAGGGTAGAATGAATTATTTAATAATTTTATCAAGATATGCTATTCTTGATTGTACGTGACCCTTACAATATAATTAGTACTGTATTGTAAATTAGCTATGTTTTATAATATAATATTTAGTTCCGTTAAAAAATATAGATAGTGCTATGGTATTTAACTTAATTTAATAAGGTTAGTTATTTAATCAACATAAAGGGGTTTTAAATTACAGGGTTTTCAGGTTTAACTGCAAGTAACTGACTCGTGATGGAACAGTAAAAGTAAAAAAGCATTTCAACCAGGGTCTTTTTAAAAAATAGCCTTTGACTCGGTCAACTTTAGAAAAATAGCCTCATCGATTGTACCTTAAAGTAGCCTTCAATTTAAGGGTATTTTCGTCTTTTTACAGGGTGTCTTTTTCACAGTAAAACCAATATGTTAAGGCCGCATTAGGGAGGGCGGGTGGGCCGTAGTCCAGTGGTTGTATAGTATGACGTTCAAGTAGTAGGTCGTGGGTTCAAATCCCCAACACATATTTTTCTTTATATAAGGCTACCCAGACGAATGGGACCTCGGCATGGGACCCGTGCTATATAGCAGGGGTCCCGCGCATGCTAGCAGGGGTCCTGCCCATTGCTGCATAACATGGGCGGGTCTCCTGCAGTATAGCACTTGCCTCCTGCAGCATGGGCGGGTCTCCTGTGCCTACTGCGGTAGGAGACCCGTCCATATTGGGCATGGGGATCTGTGCTATATAGCAGGGATCCCGCATATGCAAGTAGAGGTCCCGCCCATTACTGCACAGCATGGGCGCAGGAGACCCGCCCATATTGGGCATGGGACTGTGCTATATAGCAGGAGTCCCGCACATGTAGCAGAGGTCCCGCCCATTGCTGCAAAGCATGGGCGTGCGTGGGACCTGTGCTATATAGCAGGAGTCCCGCACATGCTAGCAGAGGTCCCGCCCATTGCTGCACAGCATGGGCGCAGGAGACCCTCCCATATTGGGCAAGAGACCTGTGCAATATAGCAGGGGTCCCGCGCATACAAGCAGAGGTCCCGCCCATTGCTGCACAGCATGGGCGGGTCTTCTGCGCATAGCGCAGGCCCCCTGCTTAGGGGACCCGTGCTATAAGCAACCGACCCCTCATTTTTCAATTCACCCGATTGGTAAGGGCATTAAAGTCATTTTCATTTGGATGCAATTTTTTTTAACTTTGACCACGTCAAAGGCCATTTACTTAAAAATCCCCTTCAAAGAAGGAGTAAGAAAAATAGGATTAGTTAAAAAATGGCCTTTGATATCAACGTTAAAAAAATAGTCTCTTAAATGCTAAAAGAAAAATGCACCCTTACTTGCTCAGCGTAAAAGAGTATTTTACCCTTCTTTAATGGCAATCAACAAAACTTGACACAGCTTTTAACAGAGGTTTACTGTAGAATCTGAAAAAGCAAAAGTAAAAAAATAAGCCACCCATTTCACTTCACGGGACCTTTGCAAAATCGATCAAGAAAGCACTGTCTCTTCACCTTCACACTCTTCTTCATAGTCGAATTTTCCGAATCCATGGCAGTCCACGCGAGATTCGAATCAGTGAAGGTAATTTTAATTTATGAAGAACCCGTCATCTACATCGAACGAGACCCTAATTTCAGGCCGCAGGGCACCCTAATTTGAAAGGCAGGGACAGCATGAAGATGCGACTCCTTGGGATTAGCTTGAAATCGAGCGCAGAGGCATGTAGAGAATAAGATGTCTGGTCGACTAGCTGTAAGGTAGAGCAGTGATCCAATGATCCCTCTGTAATGAGTAACATCGATATGTTCACCTAAGTGATCTGCATCGAGGGAGCATGAGGTGGACATTGGAGTGCTTGATGATTTGTTCTTGTCGATCCCATATTTTCTGAGAATATCGTGGATGTACTTTGATTGATTGATAAAAATCCCATCCTGAAGTTGTTCGATTGTAATCCGAGGAAGAATGACATTTCTCCCATCATACTCATTTCAAATTGTGATTGCATCAGAATGCTAAATTCTTCACAAAGTTTAGGATTAGTAGATCCAAAAATAATATCATCCACGTAGATTTGAACAAGCATGATTTCAGAACCATCTTTCTTTACGAACAAAGTAGTGTCAGTTTTCCCTTTCGTGAAACCTGAGGAGACAAGAAAGTTGGATAGCACCTCATACCAGGCCCTTGGAGCTTGTTTAAGTCCGTACAGTGATTTGTCGAGTTTGTAAACAAAGTCGGGATGGTCAGCATTGAGAAATCCGTCTGGCTGTGACACATACACTTCTTCTTTCAGAATTCCGTTCAAGAAGGCTGTTTTTTACGTCCATTGATAGACAGTAAAGTCTTTGTGTGCTGCGTATGCAAGAAATAATCTAACAGCTTCGATTCTGGCTACAGGGGCAAACGTTTCATCGTAATCAATTCCTTCCTGTTGATTATATCCCTTAGCAACGAGCCTGGCTTTTTTTCGAAATACAACACCATCTTCATCCTTTTTGTTTTTAAATACCCACTTTGTTCCGATCACAGTCTTCCCTTCTGGACGAGGAACTAAGTTCGATACTTTGAGACTTTCGAATTGATTAATCTCTTCTTGCATAGCCATTATCCAGTTAGGATCCCGTAGTGCGTCAACTACTCGTTTAGGTTCTGTTTGGCTCAAGAAACATGTGAAATGACATTCATTTGAATGTGATCTTCTAGTCGTTACTCCTGTATTGTAAATCTCCTAATTATTTGATCTGTAGGATGA
>JAPQWV010001888.1:0-69960 GCA_027422505.1 Craterostigma plantagineum | reverse complement strand
AAATTTCATCGAACTTACATGCCTATGTTGAAATAAGATAATTTCTTTAATATTTACTTCGTATGATCTATGTGCAGATTTCATGATTTCAATTACGAATTTAAAATGAAATGATCCATTCTTATGGTTTGATAAATTCTAAATTCGACTTAAATTATAGTTCTTGAACTAATGATTTACATTTCTTATGCATATTTCAGATGGATCACTATCCCACATACAATCACATTTACGAAAAGGTCTTGTACCTCAACATACACGAC
Source organism: Craterostigma plantagineum (assembly GCA_027422505.1). Lineage (NCBI taxonomy): Eukaryota > Viridiplantae > Streptophyta > Magnoliopsida > Lamiales > Linderniaceae > Craterostigma > Craterostigma plantagineum. The sequence continues at coordinate 69,697 of JAPQWV010001888.1, read as the reverse complement.
ACCAATTTCCAGCTCGACTGACGTCCTTTCGGTGTCCTGACGAGATTATGGTGTCTATACTACAAGGCCATCCCCTGTGGCATGCACTGACGGTGACGGCCTCAGTGCCTATGGTCTACCTTCAACAGTTTTGGGGGATGATCAAGAGCCAAGTCATTGAAGGGGCGTACAGTTTCACAATGGTGATAAGGACGAGGCACATCAACATTAACAAGAATGACTTCGGTCTTATTCCCGACCTCCCCTACAACCCGAACTACGACCCCATGCCAATTGATGCTGAGCTAGTGCGTGACTTCCTTCAGCTGGGATACCGTCCACCGCTCACCAAACTAGCACAAATGCAAAGCAACGGAATTCCCCATCCGTGGAAGACATTGTTTGGGATCATCAACAAGTGTCTGTCCTCGAAGCACGTCGGCTTCGACAAAGGCAACGGCAACATTATGAGGATTTTCCACGGAACCGCCTTCTTGCGAAATTACAATTTCGCTCAACTGATCTGGAATGATCTAGCCGACCAGATCAGGCAGAAGGAAAATAAACGCTCGAAGAATGTGCCGTACGCCGGGTGGTTCTCCGTCATCATCCGACAACACATGGAGATGTACGAGCAGAACATCCCTCGCCTACCTCCTGGAGGGAACTACCAACCACCGCGGTTAAAATTCTTCCATCACCCGAGCTCACGGATCTGAACCAACCGTCGATGGCAATTCCATTTGAGTTGTCTGTACGTCTCACCGACCCGTGGGAGATGTCTATAAACTCTACTACCGGGAGAATCATCTGACGGAACAGATGGTCAGAGGGCCCCCGACAGATTTCACAGTCAGCCATCACCAACAACAAAGCCCTGAGGACACGATGATCGATGCAGTGGCTCAGGAGCTTGAACAGGAGCCCTCAATACAAGAAACTCAACAACACGATCTTGAGGTCATGATGATAGATGAAGTGACCCTTGGAATGGAAGCTGAAGAACAAAATCAGGAGCTCCAAATGGAAGTGCCCGTCCATGTAGGCGTGCTCGAAGAGCCTATTGAGGAGGTTCTTCAGCAAGTAGCACAGCCCGAGGCAGAAATAGGGCAAAGGTCACTTCCACTGGTGACGGAACAGGCTCATAAGGACGTCGTATGCGACCCATCCCCTCACACAGCAGCACCTCATCCGACACTGAGTCCGATGAGGAGATCAGACTTATAAGAAGGACTCCAAGGCGTCCAAGTATTCAACTCGAGTCCCTCTTCCCCGCCATCACCACCACATCAGACACGACTCCAGTCATCACTTCAAGCGTCATGGCAGAGATATCCACTCCTATTACTACCGGCCTCGACGTCGACATGTCAGATGTAGAGGTTCACTCTGAGCTTGTCACAACATCCATAGACGCGAATCTTATAGATTCAACTCAAGGATGGATGGAAGTCTCGGACAGTCGCAACCTCAAGTGACTACGAGCCAACCTGAGGAGCCGGTGTCTGATCAAGGGTTGTCAACAGGCGACATCAGTCGTCCTGGTCCATCAACGGAGGCGTCCGCTCCCTTTGTGACTGAAGACCACATCAACGCCGCTCTCTCCACAACATTCAAATCATCCGAAGACAAAATCATGGAGAGTGTGCGTACAACAATCTAGACGTCCCGTCAAGATCGAGGGAAAGCACCCGTCTCGGAGCCAACTTCAGCACAAGCTGAGCTCACAACCCACACTCATCGACCCCTTACAAAACTCATCCATCCTAATCAACTGTATACCATCCCAATCACCGAGCTCCACGACATACTTCTAGCCCATCTCATTGGTCTAACCATACGGTCGCCTCAGGAAGAATCCCTCTATAGGCGATTGGTGGACCATCCTGAGCGATCTACCCAACGTGCAGAGGCCAAAGCTCTCACTCCAGACGCCGACATGACGACTCTGACGATTAGGACTTCATGAGGGGGAGAAGAGGCCAAGGACATCTACAACGGCTCAAGGACAAGGCTCGGGCGCAACGCAAACAGGTGCTGGAGCAGGTGAAACCCAAACCACACAAAACCCCAAACTACCCACACCACGCACCGCACCACCACTCTAACCCACATCGACCTACCATCATTTCACCTAAGGACGCCCCCGCCCAAACCCGACTCTGACAAGCCACTTGCTTCCGGAAGAAGAAGCAAGTGCAGCTATGCTCGTAGCATTGGCGCAAATCCAAGCTACTCCCTCTGTTGTTCCAAACCAATCGGCCCTTCAGGACATGGCGTCAATCCACATGAGTTCCTCGACAAATACATATTCGAAGGACAGTGGGCGACCCATTGTATGCCCAAAGAGCATCAAGTACAACAGCTCAAGGAAGTTCAACAAATTTTGCAACAAGCTTCGGTGGACCTCGTACTAATAGAAGACGACAAACTTCAGGAAGGTGAAGATCATGAACTAGATCCCACATGGCTTCCAGAGCTGATCGCGTAACGAGCGGATTCCCCACAAGACTAACACCAGGGACAGTTCGGATCGACAAGCCGTGGGAAAACATCAGGATCGAAATTCCCTTTTTTAAAGAAGTTCGTGAGAACATTTGGAGGTCACCGGACAAAGTCAAGAAGCCGAACGAGTTTGAGATAAGAGAGATTTCTCACTGGGATCAGCAAAGGCGAATGACTTATCTTTGGATGCTCACCCATCTCGGACCGGATGTAAGGATGAAGATGACTAAGGCGCAAGCAAAGAACCACTATAAGAGTCAATCTCCCATCTGCCAGCTACTAAGCGTCTACTGCGTCAAATGAGGACTTCCAACACCATTCTATGTAGTTGAGAGAGTCGACAGAACTCGAGACGAACTCAGCGAGACCGACCTACCCTACCTTCCTTATGAAGAGGTGTACCGACTCTACCAATTCTACGTAGAGAAGTACAAGGGTCCTCAAGGCTTCATGAAGAAAGAAGGACTCGAGGGACTCTATCGGTTCATGACGTGACAAGTCAAGTACTTCGTCGCACACGACCTTCAGATGGCTCTGGAGAGCAACATGAAGAAGGTTAACATGACCGCTCCACTCAACAAAGGACATGAGATCGAAGGGCTTCCCAACAATCACGTACACATCAGCTCAGTCCTAGGCGTCACCTACAAAAATCTGATCGTGAAGAAGACTAGCATGATGCTGAAGACTGAGATACACAAATTCTGTTATGGGACGCTCAAGGTCATCAGAAGAAATATAGAGCAAAGGTTGGAAAGCATTAATAGAGAGACGATGCTGAGAATCCACCGGTTCGTGAGAACCGCCGCTCCTAATGGAACTACTGGATGATATCGAGGAGCGTCTGGAGCTAAGGAACACACTCAGGAATTTCGAGCATGCACTGGGCTTGCGCAGATCGTACTATGCCCGACGAGGACAGACAGCGCGGAAGAGAAATCAAGCACAAAGGGGGATAATGTAAATGTCATTTGTAATTGTGCTTTGATTTAATTAGCTGTCTTCTTCGTAGATTGGGGCTTTTATTGTATTTGTCCTTAGTTTAGGACTTAGTTGTTATTTATACCAAGTTTGTTTGGTATAAATACATTTGTAAACATTGAGCTAATAGAGAAGATTTTAGAATTTGATCCGAAAGCCTTGTAATTCAATTTTCAGAAAGAGAAACAACAAATATCTTCTCTCACTACTCGGGATTCTCTCTAGGCTCTCCAAGAAGGTTTTCGATCGAAATCTTAATTTCCAAAATTCTTATCGATTCCTTTTGATTGCATGCCCAGGACCGTTGAGTTGAGGACCTAACACGCTATGATACCAAATGAAGATATAAATGTGCCTAAGAGGGGGGTGAATTAGGCTTATAAAAATTATGCTTCTTCTTTTCCCAAAACCTAAGATGTAGTGACTTAGATATGACTACTAATGCTTGTGACGTGTATGCCTGATATGTCCTGGTAACTGTAAAGTAAATGCGAGACAGGATTTTTATAAATGTTATATCCCCAAATGGGTTTACTCCTCTCCTTAGGGTTTGCTCCCCAAGAGTTTAACCAATCACTATAATGCACCGTAGCTGGATACAAAACTGATTGATTAGCCCAATACACAACCGAAACAAGTCGAGCACTAGAAACACTAGGTTACCACACGCCGAGTTTCGTTCCTCAGAATCTCCTGATCCCGAAAGACACAGCTCGCTACCGAAGGGCCCTCGGAACTCGTTCCCTTCACGTGTGCGTAAACATCGACCTTGCCTTCTTGGTATTGCTCACGTCCGAAGACAGAATATACAGTGTGGGAGGATGGAATATCAGGATGAATCACTCGTTCAGTGATGGAATCGTAAGTTAAAGCTCAGTATGGCAGAAAGCTATCGCAAATGGAGGCTCTGCAATCTCTCAATATGTTTCCGCTCAAAAATCTGTCATAGGCGTATGTTCACAAGTTCTAAGTGCCTCGAAATTATGAAGTGTAGCTCATATATAAACCTTTTTTCAATCAGCACTTCACATGGAAAATGAAATCATATAATAATCACCAAATCAAGCATAATTTCCATGCAATTTTCGAGAGTCAACATGCCATATGAATCATGCCCATAATAAACATTCACAACAGTCATTAGCTCATTAATGCATGATCATATTCCATAAAAAAGCTCTTAAGCATGAATATATTCCATACAAAGACTCAGATTCGTTCTCAAGCATATTCAATTATTTCGCATATATTTACCATATCAGAACTTTTCATATGTGATTCCCCGCTATCAGTTTTTTAGAATAAGTCAATCCAGATTACTTTTCATGTATAGTACATGAGATAACATCATATCAATTCCATATTTAGCACATAATATCAGATCAGATCACAACTATCACGATTCAAACAGTCATGCCACAACTTTCCATATTTCAGATATCATATCCATTTTGAGCACATAGCATCTTATCCACAAAGTCAATCTGTAAGGAATATTTTATAGTGTTCAATGTCATTGCATTTATCTTAGTTGGCTTGTATTTAATTAACTTTGGGCTAGTTTGTAATACTCTAGTTCTTAGTTACTAGGGGTATAATATACCAACTATTGTGGTTTATATACCCCAAAACCTAATTCATTAGGGTGTGTGTTTTTGGTGTAGTATGTGTGAGTTACATGTGTGTTAAAAGAAATAAAAGAATTTTAACAGCTTCACCTTCGTTCGCAAACACACCCCACGCACAAGCTTCAAATCTTTCATCATTAGCGTGGTAAAATCGTTCTTCGTTAGTTTGGTTGGATAATCTAGGACCTACAAGTGGTATCAGAGCCAAACACGTTCCGATTTGAACGATTTCTGAAATTTTTGGCTATTTTTTTCGGTTCGAATTTATGCCTTGTTCTTGAGTTTTCGAGTTGGATTTACTATTTTGCAAACTCTAGAGCTAATTAGGCTGTTTCCGAGTGATTCTCAGTGTTTACCCCAACTGTTTTCAGCAAATTTGAGTTTGATTTGGGCACAAATTCGAGTCTGGGATTTTTTTTTCTGGTTCAGTTCTTCATTTTCTGGCAGGATTTTTGCACAACTTTTTAATCGCTCGATTTGCAATCAGAGTTTTGAAGTCCAAATCGCCTGATTTTGTTTTTTTAAAAAAAAGCACGGCGATTGTGCCAGGTTAAGGAAATCGCCCGATTTGGTTCCAAAAACACACGCCGATTGCTTAATTGGTCAAACATTTTTTTCGGTCAAGTGTACAAACAAATAATCGCACATTCACTGTAGCGATATCATTGTAGCAAATTTAATCAATCACAAAGAATCGCCCGATTCACTAGCAAAGTCATTGTGGCAAAGGAACTTTAGCGATTCACTGTAGCAAATTAACTGTAGCGAATTTAATGAATCACAAACAATAGCCGATTCGCTAGCAAATTCACGGTAGCAACTAACTGCAGCGATTCACTGTAGTAAATTTAATCAATCTCAAACAAGCGCCCGATTCACTAGCAAATTAACTGTAGCGATTCACTGTAGCAAATTAACTGTAGCGATTCACTGTAGCAAATTTAATCAATCACAAACAATCGCCCGATTCACTAGCAAATTCACTGTAGCGAATTCAATTCCACGCACTCAATCGCCCAATTTTAATAAATAGTGTACTTGTTCCTCACAGAGCAAATCAGCCGATTTTAATAAATTCAATGTAGGAATCAATCAATCGCCCGATTCGGTACTGTAGCTAGCAAATCACTCGATTTGAACTCTCGGCGAATTTCAGTCCTTAGACAAACAATCGCCCGATTCTGATCCTCTTTGAACAGTAATTCGCTCGAATTTAAATTCGGCGAATTGTCACTTAGCAAATTCGTCCGATTGTTTCAGTCGCCCGGTTGCTTTAGTTGCCCGAATTAGGAATTTGCAAATTCACACGATTTTTGTCTTCCCGATTTCAAAACTTAATACTTTCAATTGAATTTTCATCTTTCAAAACTTCAAATCGGGCTATCCAATCCTCACTAACTCACCCTTCGATAATCACACCTTAACGTTCTTGATCAAAAAAAAATCTCGAAATTTCTTTTTCATTGGCTGAATCCAACGGACACAGTCTCTTTTAACCATTTTTCGATAATTCTCAAAATAATTTTTTTCCAGGTCCAAAACCTTCGGTGTAGACGATGTTTTCGTCAAATATTTCAAATCAAATCCACAAAACGTGTCAACGATCATTTATATCCAACAATAAACTTAGGACGTCATTGGCATATTATAGAAACAATTTTGGTCATTTTCTCGAAGTTTTCGAAATCATCAAAAAATTTTACGGTGTACACCAAGTTCTCAACGATTAAATTATCGAAGCTTCAGTCACACACGTAAGGATCCACACACCCAATCAATCAATGACACCCTTCCACAAGTCCCATAGTAAGAAAAACTCCGAGCCAATCAAATGCTATAATTGCAGCAAACTTGCGCACACGGCTATAGACTGCTTCCTACCCAAAAAGAAGGACGAGGAGTACTGCTCTAGAAAATTACGACAGATTAAGCAAACGAAAACTGGAGTAGAGTTGATGGGAGAACAAGATAGCTGGCTCGATGAAACAACTGAAAGCGAGTCAAGAAAGTGTAGCCAAAATAGCCCTAGTGAAAGGAGCTATATCGGAGAAAAAGGACATGAAAGCAGACGATGGTGGTAAAAACGAGGAAGCATATTCAGAAAGGGAGGTAGAATCTATGGACCCCCTTTTGTATTTCGAACTCCAAGAAAAATTGACAGCTCTTCATAGCAATTTCAGGTCAATAGAAAAAGAATTAACTAAGACTATAGCCGATCTAGATATGACACGTGAAAACGTAGATAGACTAGAAACTAGCTTAGCTAATTCCGAAGCCAATTTAGCTGAATCAGCGTCAAAAGTCATTGACTTAACTAACAAAGTCTCAAACTACGAGCAAACAACAAGCAACTGCGTAGATCACGAGAGGACAATCAACGACTTGCAAGCTTGGTTTGATAACAATTATCAATGTATACTCAGACAGCTTCAAGAAATGAGTAATCTTGACTGTATGTTGGAAGTAGCACAATCAAAAATTGACAGTCGCGACGGTGAAATAGTAAAACTGACAACACAGATTAGCGAGCTGAAAGCTAAATTGACAACTTGTGACGACGAGCGAATCAATAAAACATGCGAGTTTGATCTCTTGAATAAAGAGCGCATAAAACTGTATGCTAGGATTAAAAAGCTAGAGGATCTCCTAACAAAAAGAGGACAAACAGATCGAACGATCTTCTTAAACCAGCCTAAGGACACAGAATTCTACGATCCACGTGCAGGTCTAGGCTTTGTGCCAAACCCTGCCCCGGCTGTGAAGGAATCGCTAAACCCTTATGATCCGAATGATATTAGCTATTTAGGGATCAATATGCCTAAATTAATGGCCTTCACACCAGAAAGTGATGGAGATACGAAGACAGGAGTAGAAATTCCACTTGACTATGAAGCTATGAATAATAGCTACAAGACAAGGGAAATACCTTTGTCTGATGACTACTTAGATGCTCTTATTCCCCCTTCAACACCAATCATTGGGAGAACACGTCCCGTGACTTAGCACAGTCCAGCCCCTCTAGTGCATATATCCCACCAGCAATTAAGGAAATCTCTGACTTGCGCTCGACCCTAGAGTCTGCAAAGATTGTTTTTCAGGTTGAAAATGACATGCTATTGACAATAATTTCCTCACTCGAAAAACAAATCAACAGAACTATAGCTTCAGCCTCTCCACAAATGTCTCTACCTGAGTCTAAAATAGAACCTCCAACCAAGCCTAGGACATTAAGAAAGCATAATATATCGAGAAAATCAAAGCCTACCAATTTATCCTCACATGCACCTAGATGTAAAATTTTAGATAGATCGAAGGAGATAGCCGCAGAAGACGACCTATTATTTGAAAATTGTGCCCATTCTTTTAAGAAGAAGGAGGCAGTTAAATTTAGAGCATGTAGTTCAACTTCGCATAGTAGGCATCTATCGCAAGCTAAGTACAACCTTGCTACATCTCCACCCATGATCTCATTTTCTGAATCTGTACGAACATATATGCTCTCTAATTTCCACTTTTCTTATGATGATGCACTTGCCTTAAATTCTCGTTTTAGATTAGCAATTGCAAGTACAATCAAGAACGACGCACGCTTCTTTTCTAAGTCAGGCTCACAAACTCAAAAAGAGAAGCTACAAACAAAAAGAAAGACAACGCCTGCACATTCGTCTCCTAAGTCCAGTTCTAAACTTGACAAACAAGAACACAAAAGCATCCAATCAAAGCACCCCAAGATTGAAGTTAAAGCTAAAGTTTCGGGAAATAAGCAAATCTGGATCACAAAACAAGAACTTAGGGCAAGCACTAGCACCTGTTATCCCTTAGGAATTAGAAAGATTTGGGTTCCTAAATCAACCATTGAAGCTACAGATAAATTTAAAGTTGACTTAGGACATAAATCTACGAAAGATGCATGCATAAACTCTAGACCTAATACGAAAGGACCCAATCTTAGATGGGTACCAAAATCCGCGTGAGATGTTTTTGCAGTTTCCAACATGGGTAGGTACTTAGAAAGCGGCTCCACACCCATGACTGGTTTGCGACGATAGCGCCCACCAGTTCCCTCACGTATGGTACCTGAAGCGGCCCGACATACGTGATCAAGGGGTGGGATGCGGGCAGCTAGAACTACACCGACAAAATTGGTAATATTCTAAATATGCATAAGCTCACATGTTCGACATTCACTGAATTTTCAATATGCATATGTGCTCAAATGAGTAACATACCTAATATGTTAGCAATATCTAGGATGAACTGCTCTTTATTCATGTTAAGATACATTCTTCATCCTAGTAGACATGCTAAATAAGGTTCCCAAAAAAAAAGGAATTCATGGAATGCTTATATTTAGGGGGAGCTTTATTTATTAAATTAAGTGGGAGAATTTTAGAAATGAAATAATCTTCGCCAAATTATTTAATTTAGGGGGAGAAATTTCCTTGTAAAATTTCTCTAAAGATGGAACTTGGTTTAAATGAAAAATAATAATAAATAATAATAATTTAAAAAAAATTCTTCTCAAATCAAATATAGGCTATAAACAATAAATCCCTCACCCTTATAGGTTCTTGCTAATTCCGCGTTGACTAAATGTGAAATCGTTTCAGATTTCACAGGTTTCGTCGCGCATCGATCGATTTTCACAGTTTCAAACTTTGTAAACATCCTCTTCCGAAAATCGTCAATTAAGTGGTTACACTTGGTGTTCATCGAGTTTTTAATAATATTGTTTGGGTGATAATCGTACTCTGTCGCTGAGGTTTGTAGAAATTGCTTTAAATTTCGTCGATCGTTTTACAAATCTTAAGGTTTCGTCGCGAAACGATCGATTGTTTTTAATAATATTTTCAGAAATTGCTTTAAATTTCGGGCTTAACTTCGTCTCGAAATCTGACTTTGGAAATCAGCTTTCGAAAATAACCATTCACAAATAAGACCTACTTTCAAAGTGCAAAACTCACAACGCAGAATCAATAGGTGGAATAGGAACAATAGTTTTACCTCATATAGACGGTTACACACAAGTACATCTTGTGAGGACCTTACACACAAAAGCGAGTAAAACTGCAAATAAACACAAAAGAAGGAACAATAGATTTACTTCATAAGGACTGTTGCACATGAGTACACCTTGAGAGGACCCAATATAAAAGCTAGTAAAACACACAAGCACACCTTGTGAGGACCCATGATAGAAAAGCTAGTAAAACTACAAATAAGCACAAGAGAAGGAAAAGGTCAAGTTGTAGCCTCTCTAAATTACGTGAAATTCCTCATATGCTTCCCTCTCATTTTCACGATGTTGTTGCTGCATCCAGTTCATTTCTTGTAAGCTAATCGAGAATGCTGAAATGGGATAATAGACGAGAATTTTTGGTAAATTGAGTTTTAGTGTTGCTCATGCATGTCTATTTATAGGCATAAATGGAACAAAACATCATTATCGTTCCGACAAACCTAATCAATTTTTACAGACGAATTTTTGACTTGAGGGTTCAACGCCGGGAGAAAGCAATCTTTCTTCGTCGATTATCGGATTTTGTGTCACACAAATCGATTTTGAAAAACTAGTTGATTCGATATTTATTTTGGGACCAAATTTTTTAACTCTGGGTTATAGCTTATAGTTGAAAATTTCGCATGTCAGTTAGGGTGATTTTCTCTTCATAATTTTCATTAAGAATTTTGGGTCAAAATTCTCAAGTCAGAAATTGCCCGATTCAACATTCACTAAGTGATTCCATGAATCGTCCGATTCTGGAATCGATCGAACCTAGGTCCTTATTACAAGTTTTCTCGGTGATTCCTCCAATCACCCGATTCCTGCAATCGTCCAATTCCTCCATCAATCGAAAGCGCTACAGTACATCATTTTCTCGGTGATTCGTCCATTGCCTGTATTCCTCAATCAATCGAACGTGCTACAATGCATCTTATATATATATATATATATATATAATATTACCAAATCACCCGATTTTCATCACCTTTCCCAAAATCGTATACACGAATCAGTCTCATGAGGTCATCAAGTTTCGCGGGTCAGCTTAAGAACTAGAGTTTCGCGAGTTCAGTTCCCGTGTCACTCAGATTTCGCGAACCCTCCGAACAACTTCGAATTCGCGCATTCAGTTCGCAAACCACAGCTCAATTCGCGGTCCAAGCCAAATTTCAATTCAACTCAAAGACTTCAAATTCTTTCGAAGACATACATCTTTTAAAAAACATTTTCGCATACGGGATTTTCGGCACAACACTTTGAAATGTTCGAAACTAACAGTACCACACATCATCGACCCCTCATTGTAAACTCGGTACATCCTACTTTGAAAATTCTTCGAAAAACACCTAGTGAGACAACTACACCTCTCAGCGAGTATGGTATCTCGGGCTACTCCACAGACACGACTTGTTAGCGATGCGAGCAACCAAACGTAGGTAAACTCTAATATGCATCCTTTTGTAACTTTTGCATGCTTATCAAGTTGAAAATTCAATTTGCCTACTTTGAAAACAATAGGGTACAATAGTCATGCACGCTCCAAAAAGACTTTCAATTCCAAATTTTCGCATGCATGCATGAGCTGAAATGCATATTTATCATGTTATAGTATATTTTATTTAGGCATACATTTTAAAGAATTTTCGAGTTTAAACTTTTATGTGTGCATATAAGTTGAGTTGACAAATGCCTATATCCTTTAAATGGTACATTTTGAATATGCATGTTCTTGCAAGATATTGAAGTTGGTAACGCATATTCCACGGTCAACCGATAAATACCATTTTCTTGTGAGCTAAATTTGAGGGGAGCTACTCTTTATTTTTAAGAGAAGCAACTCTTATATATGTCTTAAGGGGAGCAATAATTAAAATTTTTAGGGGGAGTGGACTTTAACACGTGAACTTAGGGAAAGAGATTCGAAAGATAAATTTGATCCGTATTTGCATCTTTTGAGGGGAGTAATCCAGTTTTAAGAAGCATGATTCAAAAAAAATATATAGATATATACATATATCTACGTAGTTTAATATATAGTATACTATTAAATTATTAATACGATGGATAGGAAGGGAAAGAAAAAGTTCTCTCAAGCACTTCCACCTCCAAGACGGACTCCAACAAAAAGAAGCAACCTCGAGAGTTCCAGAATTCCAAAAGGCATGACATCCATCCACAAACACGAAGATGATTTCAACCGGCCCTCTCCAACTTGCTGATCAAGCAGCACTCATCAAAGTTGATGGATGCATGGTTTTTTTCCATGGTTCAGTCAGACCAAACTGAACCTAACCTAGGAACGCTGCCAAGTGTTAGTGAAGATTTCGAGTTCGTAAAAGCCACATCCAATTTTTGGCAAACTCTTGATAGGATCGAAGAGCAGAGGATGCAAGATTCCCTTACCTCACAAATTACTCGGACCAACCCCTATAGGTACAGGTGCTAATTTTACTAGCTCCCGAGTAGAAGTTGTCGCATTAGGTTCAACGGCGCATGCACAACCGAGCCCTACCCACTCATCGATCTCCCAAAAGACCGATGTTTCATCAAATCACGGGGAACCACTTTTGCTATCACCACTTCACTTTGGAAGCGGGTGATATTGAATTAAGTGGTAGTTAGCCCCACACCACTGAACTTTCTTGAACACATCGAGTCTAGGTGTCCTCACTACCTAAATGTTTTTTATTTTTTAGGACACATACACTTTTTCTTATTTGGACCTAGTGCCAGATCAGAACTTCCATAGACACATCTATAGTAGATGTGATTCCAAGATTGGAAGGAAGTCCTACCGTTGCAACATCAAAACAACAGCGGTATCAGGCCATCGTCTGCGAGCTACGCTCCTAGATAGATGTTAACGGGATGCCTATGTGGCCCCAGTTATAAGCCATGTCCTCACAGGCCACGTCTCAGAGTTTAACTCTGAACTCGGGTCGATGGATTACCTTAGTGGCTCCGTCTGGTTATTACCCGCACCGACTTGTCGTTTGTGTCCTTCTTGGACTCCTATAAAGCATGTCGATCTCGTTAATATGAATCGTCATGAGGGGGAGATGGGGATTTGTATAAACAAACAGGTCGGACCACCCAACATTTCCGCCGAGCGAACCACTACGAAGCCTGGCTCAATTGCACTTAAAACGTCAGATTCGAAGGAGCCTTGGCACATTTTAGAACACAACCCACGCTCACCATCAAAATTTCACCGTGGTTACCACGATGAAGCCGAACTACACTGGAACCTACAATGTCACATTCCAAAGGAGCTTTGACACATGTTAAAAGACACCCATGCATATCTTCTTCTGGAGCAGACAAGCTTCCTCGAGGCCGAACCAGACAACTTCTCTCGATGAAGACGAATCTGGCGCTGAGAAGAAGAAGATTGGAGAAGATGTGACGACTTCAAAATACGAAAATAAAAGACAAGGACAATATGCAAACAAAATTTCAAAGAACTGCGACATCATCAAGAAACGAATATCGGGTCGTGGATAATAGCATACATCCGATCTACAACGTATAGCGTCAAGATAAGAGAGTTCTAGCTGAAAGTGCATTCAAATCGTCCACAAGAAGAGGAGATAGCCTTTGCAGGGGAGGAAAGGGGAGATTGTTAGGACTCAAGAGATTCTCCATGTACCCAACAAAAATAACCCGCGCTGAATTGAAGATTGAACACCAAGGGGGAGATTGATAGGAATATTTTATAGTGTTCAATGTCATTGCGTTTATCTTAGTTGGCTTGTATTTAATTAACTTTGGGCTAGTTTGTAATACTCTAGTTCTTATTTACTAGGGGTATAATAAACCAACTATTGTGGTTTATATACCCCCAAACCCTAATTCATTAGGGTGTGTGTTTTTGGTGTAGTATGTGTGAGTTACGTGCGTGTTAAAAGAAATAAAAGAATTTTAACAGATTCACCTTCGTTCACAAACACCCCACGCACAAGCTTCAAATCTTTCATCACTAGCGTGGTAAAATCGTTCTTCGTTAGTTTGGTTGGATAATCTAGGACCTACAAAATCAAATCAAATCTTTCCTAAATATAATATTCCAACCAGCATAAGGAAATATATCAATTCCATGATGCACATTAAATTCAGTGGCATGCAAAGTATCGTGTATGTGATTTTCATCCAGGAATAACTGATTTTCAACAGATATATCACTTTCCATATATAAACAGCATATTTTCCATATATAGCTCAGCAGGATATCTCATGCGTTATTTCCATATATAGCATAGAATGATATATCATGTCACATGGGTTGCCTATAGTATGCGATCACATAGTTTCACCGAATCATATGTGAATCAAACATTCAACAATTTAATCAACTTATCGCTCATAATTAATTTTCATGGTCGAATGTTATCATGTACTTCGACATTATATTGATCTCAAATCGAATTGCTTATTTTATAGACTAACGTTATTACAATTACATAGTTCATCAAAACTCTCTAACGCTCATGGACCAAAAAGGTCAACAGTTGAAATAGTGGCTAGGCAATGTGTTGCGTCGTGGCTTCCTCCGCATATAGTGCATGGTGGAATATACGTCGGATAAGAATAAGAAGGCACAATAGTTGTGGGAGTCCTCGGTGTGGGTTGTAATTGGACAGCATTAACGGCCGGCTTCATAGGCAAGAGCATATTCAGCAACATCTGCATTTGTTGTTGGAGGGCGTCAAACTTGGCGTTGATTGCGGTAGTTTCAGTGACATCGTACATTCCTGGTGGTTTACCTCTACTGCTTGAACTCCCTCGTCTGAAACTGTTCGTGCTATAATCTTCAATTAAGTCCAGCCTTCCGTTACGCTAAGATTACATAGACCTCCATTGCATGCTCCGCTAATATTTGTACGGTGTGGTCGTGCTGCGACTCGTGGAACCACTGAATTTGTTCGCTTTTCGTCATCGCGTGTTGAGGGAATCGGTTCAAGAGCGCCTTTAATCTGGTCCATACGCATATAAATTTTTGCCCTCCTTTTGCTTGAATGCGGTGAGGTCCATTTTTAATTTGAGAGCCTTGCAAGGTGGAAAGAAATAATTGATGAAGTTGGCATGCATCTGGTCCCACGTGGTAATAGATCGTTCGGGAAGTAGGTCGAACCATTCCTTGGCATTTCCGCGCAAAGAGAATGGAAATAAGTAGAGTCGAATGGCTTCTGAGCTTACGCCTTGTAACCCGTATTGCGTCGGTGATGGTTAGAAAATCTCGGATGTGTCTATAAGCGTCTTCCTCGGAGAGTCCATCGTATTGAGCTGTCATCTGAAGCATTTGAAGCGAATGATGTTTCAGCTCAAAGTTGTTCGGGACTTGAGGAAGGACTATCGCTGAGCCGACCGACCCTACGGCGATGTTTCCCCACAGCTCCCTCATTGGAGGTTCTCTCGCAACCAAAGGCATCTCGTCTTGACGTTGTTCACCCATCTCGATTATTGTTTCTATTCGTGTAGCGTTCTCCCTTAAGTTGCGTCGAAAGTTGCTCTCAATCTCTAGGTAGGTCTTCAACGGTTGATAGCAAATGATTCCTTCAGGTCGTGCACCAAAATACACGTACCTATACCGAAAGAAATCCAATTAAGCAAAAAAAATAAAATAAATAAAATATAAATATTTAATATATAAAAATACCAGCAAATATACTAATTAAAATAACGGAGAAAAAAAATATATTGCTAAAAACATAAATAAATAAAAATAAAAGCAAGCGATGCTAATAATAATAAAGACAAAAATAATAAATAATAATCACTAAATAATAATATTTTTTTGTAATAATGATGATAATAAAAATAAAATAAATAGTTTGAAGAAATAATAATAATAATAATAATAATAATAATAATAATAATAATAATAATAATAATCGCTAGAATAATAAACAAATTTTTCGAAAATAATAGTCCCGGCAACGGCGCCAAAAACTTGATCGAGCGGATAGAGTAACAAAAATAAAACGAATATCGATAAACTATTATACACTCAACAGGCAAGTGTACCTATCGAAAATATTATAGAAATGGCAAGTATTCGAGTATCGAACTAAAAGGAACTATATACTTTAGAAAACCGTCGTTTAAATATCCTACCAAATATTTTTGATTTGATACAAATATAAATAATGATAAACTAAACAAACGATAAACACAAAAATTTGATAAAATAACGATAACGTGGTTGAGGCGACTTTATGAAAGCGAACGTATTTGAGACTTCGAGTCCCCCTAGCTCGACCAAACGAGAGTGACAAGTATAATAACATTTAACTAACTCTAACTACTAGACCGTGAGGATTCCTAGAGCATGCGTACGAATTTATACGACCGACGAAACTGCGCCTTATCACATAAGAATCGTAAACAACTAATCTATGAATCTGGGCAAGCTTCACTAACTAGTTAACCACGGATTGCATTAAAACACGATGAATCCCACTATCAGATTTGACTCTAATCCGGTGGGGTAGTTCAACCTATCTCTAACAATGAGTTTATTCCGCTCGTTATGAATGGTCTAATCGTTAGCCCCTCTCTCGAGTGTAGCTTACTGTAGAACACGCTTTTAATTGTGCATTGATTTAATTACCTGTCCATGTAATTAAGGGCTTGATGTATAGTTGTCCTTAGTTTAGGACTTAGTTTGTAATTTGTACCAAGCTTGTTTGGTATAAATTGATGTACAAACATTTAGCTAATAGAGAAGATTTTAGAAATTGATCCGAGAGGCTTGCAATTCGATTTCTAGAGAGAGAAATATCAAATATCTTCTCTCACTACTCGAAATTCTCGCTCGAGCTCTCAAAGAAGGTTTTCGGTCGAAATCTCAATCTTCACAATTCTTGTCGATTCCTTTAGAATTCATGCCTAGGATCATAGAGTTGATAAATTATGACCTAACAATTGGTATCAAAGAAGATTCGTTCTGTTTTGAATCAAAATTGTTAGAATTCGAATCGAAAATTTCATTCTGAAACTGTTTCGTGCGAAGAACAGTTTTGGCGCGAAAATTGATTTTCGATCTGATTTGCTTAACTCCGTGCTGAATTGGCTTGAATTTGATATTTCTGTGCTTGTAGTGATATACATTGAGTGCGATTAGATTCGTAGCTGTTTGAACTTCATTTTAGCAGTTTGGATTAATCTGAGAAGTCACTGTTCATGCGAAGAACAGTTTGAACACGTTCTGATTTTGACTAAATTCGACATGTTTTGCTTCGCAACGTGTTTAATTGTACGTTCGTGCGTATTCATCATCTGATTACGAGCAATTATATGCAATTTCATCGTCTAATTCATCGTTTTTGCTTAAATCTATGTTAACTGTAAATTGTGAATTTTTGCGATAATTTCAATTTTTCTTGCAAGATTCTTCGATCAGATTAATTTCTCGATCAATAAACTCTGCGCGAAAATTTTTCTCGATCAGAATACTAAGTCAGACCTAAAGTCGCTTCTATCAAGAACGAATTTAGTAGATAAATTTATCGAGCATTACTCGTCGAAAATCTTTTTCGAACGAAGACCAATTTTGACCTTTGCGCGCGCAAAAATTTCCGTCGAAAAACTTTTCGGTCAGACTTTCTAAGTTTGACTACGCGTAAATCATTTGCGTTCGAGAAACTTTTCCAATCAACGAATTTATTTTGACTTTGCGAGAAACTTACTAAACGTACTGTTTCTTTGCGATCGAAATAAATTCACAATTAAGAGATTTTTCTCGACTGAAAGATTTCGAACATATTTTTTGCTCGTAAAATTTTTCGCCGACGTACTTTCTCGCACGAGTACAGTAACAGTGACAATGTTTCTCGACGAATTAATTTTTGATCAAACTTAAAGATTGAGTCAAAAATCTATCTTGTTCGAACCGAGACCATCAAAAGTGGAATAAGAACCACCTGGATTCTATTCCTTTTATCTACTTCGTCCGAACCAAGTAGGTAGGCTCCATCTTATTATATTTCTCCACTGTCCAGGGCCGTACCCTGCAGAACAACGCCTTCTCTTTCGGTGCTAGGTGAGGTTTTGGAACCCTACCATCTATTCTATATGCATCTCAATTCATCCAATCCTTCTTCTTGAGCCTTTGTAGAGGGCTTTCGGATAGTTCGGTACCGGCTATCGGTAAAGGAAGCATATGCCTCTAACTCGGTTCATTCCCTATATTATATGGTAATGGTAGGTAGTCGGTACCCCTTTTTTGGTTCAACTAAGGTAGGCTCGTGCCCGGGTTCACTCGTGAAAGGAAGGTTCTAGCGGTAAAGTAAAGAAAATCCTCCCTTCTTGCTTCCTTAGGGTACGTCCCCTATCGCCTTTCATTCGGAATGGAATCAAAAGCTACTAACTAATCTGCTACTTGTGAAGCACATCACATCTGTTCAAGACATCAAAACAACAAACGAAGATCCTACATCAACTCGAAAAAGAAATGGATGCCTATTCTCTAGGAATGATAATCGTCCTCCAATTCTCAAGAGACGCGACTATACAGTTTGGAGAAGCCGATTTCTAAATTTCATAGAGCTAAAGGAACAGACAGAAGACCTTCTCTCATCAAATGAGCAAGGTCCAGCTCAGTTCTGGGTAAATGTTCCCGATGACAACATTGCAAACCCTCCAATTCCTACCTATAGGCGACTGAAAGAGCCTAGGGAATATACCGTTGAGGAAAGAGTGAGAGCTAAAGTTGACCTAATAGCCAGGAACACTCTTATGCAAGGAATCCCAAATGATATCTATCGACACATCGATAGTATTCCAACCGCTAAGGGAAGGTGGGATGAGCTGCACAAGATGATGCAAACGAACAGAAGTCGGTATCAAGGCCAAGAGGCTAATATTCTCACGGCCTATGATTCATTCAGAGCTAAACCGGAGGAGTGCTTATATGATCTCTACCAGAGATATCTCACCCTCTTAAATGAGATGAGGAAAATCGAAATCACTAAGACAAACATGGAAACCAACACCAGATTTCTTTCCTCTTTGCCCTCAGAATGGAAAAAGATATCCACTCAGACCAGACAGAATAAAGACCTTGAGGAGTATCCATGCCATGTTTGACAATCTCGCACAGCACGATGAAGACATAAGCGAGATTCAGAATGGAGCAGAAGGGCAAACTTATCAACGACTCAGTTGCCCTAGTCTCGGACAAGAGGAGCTCAAATTGCGAAAAGAAAAGATCATTAAGCCTCCTACTCCCTTAGAATCTGATGTTGAATCAGATTCAGACATGGAGCCTAACATGAAAATGCTGGGAAAGCAGTTGGCGCTAATTGGGAAAATGATGCACAAACTGTACCTCAAAAAGAAGTCCTCATCATCAGCCAATGGACTTAGGCCTCAAGCACGAAAAACAAAGAACGTTCACCTGAGACTTCTGAAGTCAAGACTATCAAAGAACCGACCAAATGCTTTAACTGCAGAAAACCTGGTCATTATGCCAGAGAATGCACTCTCCCGAAGAAGAGAGACGCTAATTACTACTCCAGGAAGCTTCAACTTACAAAACAAAAGGAAGCTGGAGTGGCTCTAATGCACCACTAGCTCGAGGACACGTCTAGCTCAGAGGAAGAGAATCTAGCCCTAATGGCTCTCCTAGACAAACATTCTAATGCCGAAACCTTCAAACACGACGGACGAGGACCAAGCATCCGAATCTTCACATGAGGTAGTCTCTCATTCCACATTATTGACCATGTTAGAATCGTATCAATTAGCATACACTAACATGCAACGTGAGCAGAAAAGCGTAAGGGAAGTAGAGAAGAAACTAGCTAACACTCAGGAGAAAATAACTAGTCTTGAATCAGAACTTAGAAGCTCTAATGACAAAATAGAATAACAAACTAAGAGCTTAAGACTTAGTGAGACTAGCAACCTTCAAATTAAGGATCCTCCAAAGGAGACACATGATTTAAAAGTTAAGGAATTAGAAGACAGGCTAGAAAATAACTATAATTGCTTGATTAGAAATCTCAATGAGAAAGCTAATCTCAATTGTAGATTAACAAAAGCAACTTCCAAGATCACTCTTCTAGAAGTTGAATTAGATAAATCTAATACTAAGGTTTGTGAACTTGTGAAGGACCTAGATGCCTGTCAAGCAGCCAAATTAACGTTGGAAAATAACTTTGCTCTCTTAGGAGATGAGCGTAAGAAGCTATATATTAAAATCAAGAAATTAGAAGATCTTCTTGTGAAAAGGGAACATACTGATCAAACTATATTTTTGAATCAGCCCAAGGACTTAGAATTCTATGATTATACGTATGGCTTGGGCTATGAGAACCCACATAACCTGAAGAAAGTTAACTGCAAACAACTTTATGATATCTCGTACATGCGTCTCGGACTAACTTCTCTCATGAACTTTACCAACTCAAAAGTAATATTTGAGGAAGAAGAAGCCAAGAGACAAGCCAATACAAGGGCTAAAATACTCTTTTCATACATCAAACTGAATCATCGCGACAAAACTTGGGTACCTCCCAAGGGGTGGAGCCTTGAAACTGTTAATTTTGTTGAAGATCATTCTAAAAATGAGGAAGTTCAAACTCATCATTCTGAAAATTCTCTCTACATCCCTCCTATAGTTAAGAAAACAGAGGAATTACGAATTGCCTTAGATAAAGAAAGAGAGAATTTTGAAGCTGAAAAGACAAAATTCCAAAAAGAGATGGAAAATCTCAAAGCTTCCTAAAATTAAAAATTATCAGAAAATGTCTAAATCTAATCCTGCTTCGCTTACGTCCACAGGGCGCGTAGAGCCAGCACTAGTGGCGAAGGCGAGAGTGTCTAGTATAAAAATAGAGAAGGAGGCCATAGATTTGACTGCTAATAAGAATTTATCTCCTTCTGTTAAAAATAAAAGACACTCATTGAAATAAAAGAGCCGTTTACACTCTCAAAATAATTGCTTCCACTTGCTCTTTAAAGCCTACCACATTTAGAAGCACTAATTTCGAAACAGGCTCTACTTCAACAATAGAGGACATTCATTCTAAGACAAACGCTTCTAGGATGACCCATAGGAAACAAGATCCAGCCATAAAGAAAGCATATGGCGCTATACATGTTTGTTCTCACCTAAGGTATCCCGTTAAGATTGAATCCCCAAGCACCTTAGGAGACTATCCAATGAAAATATCTTTTCCACGCTCAAGCCTACTAAAGCATTTGTCCGCACTGAAATTAATCTTCCTTGTCGGGTTCAGCCCAAATGGGTTCCTAAATCCCCGCCTAAAAGGACGAAAGTCGTAAAGGCCAAGTCTTTTGAAAAAGGCAAACCCAAATCAACTTCTTTGAAGATGACTTGGGTAACCAAAGCTACAACTAACAAATAAATTAGGAATCAAATCTGAACCAACACCTAAACCTGCTAATCTGCGAGGACCCATTTATAAGTGGGTACCTAAAGCGCTCTAATTGTTTTTGTAGATCCATCATGTGTGATACCTCGACTCTGGTAGCTGCACACACATGACGGGAATACAAGAGCTGCTGAGCAACTACAAAGACCGACCAAATGGAAAAGTCAGATTCGGAAACAACGACTGAGCCCCCATACTCGGAGTTGGGGACATCATTCTGGAAAATCTGATGATAAAGGATGTCTTCACCATAACTTGTTCAGCATAGGCCAATTATGCGACAAAGGATTCCAGGTGGTCTTTCTTGCTGACCGGTGCAGAATATTGGACAGTCATGACAAAGAACTCCTTCAAGGCTTTCGGAAATCTAATCTTTACATGATCAACCTGAAGTCCGTGCGACCTTCGATAGCTGTTTGTCTCATTTCTCAGACTGTAATTCAGAGGAACAGCTTGTGGCATCAACGTATGTCTCATCTCAATATCAAAGCTCTTCAACGACTATCAACGAAAAGGTTGGTACAAGGTCTACCAACTTTTATCTTACAAAAGAGCATCAGTGTTCGGCGTGTCAACTAGGAAAAATAAAGCGAGCATCTCATCATGTAAAACTATTTGCCTCCACTTCACGTCCTTTGGAATTGCTATATATGGATCTCTGTGGACCTATGCAGACACAGGGTATTAGTGGGCGGAAGTACGTACTAGTTATCGTTGATGATTACTCCCGCTACACATGGACGATGTTCCTCTGAACTAAAGATGACACAGGGGACTTGATAGTTAATTTCGTGAACACTACTCCGATTTTGCTGCAACAATGCATCCAAGTCATCCGAACAGACAACGGCACTGAGTTAAAGAACAAGTATCTCAGTGAATTATATCAGAAACTTGGCATTAATCAGCAATTCTCAGCCTCTAAAACACCTCAATAGAACGGGGTTGTTGAAAGGAAAAACAGGACTCTAGTAGAGGCCGCCCGTACAATGCTGATCCATTCCGGCCTCCCACACTTCCTTTGGGCTGAAGCAGTAAATACCGCCTGTTTCACTCAGAATAGAACGGTGGTTCACAAGCGCTTTGATTAGACTCCGTACGAAATAATAAACAAGCGAGTACCCTATATCTCATTCTTCAAGGTCTTCGGGTGCAAGTGCTTTGTGGCGAACGACAGAGAGCAACGTGCTAAGTTCGACCCTAAAGCATTCGAAGCCACATTCGTTGGGTATTCATCAACATCAAAGGCGTACCGAGTTTACATCAAGTCCAACCGATCAATCAAAGCAAGCTACAACGTCACTTTCCACGAAGTGGCAGAAATGGCTTCTGCACACCTCAGTTCAGGACGCGTGCAAAACCGATGGCTTTTGAATACGACATTTCAGAACCCGCATACACTGGTGTGTTGGCACAAAACCAACAGAAGATGGCAACAACTCCAGATTCAACGTCTGAAGAAGCACTGAAACTTGCATTGGAAGATTTGGACTCTCTCTTTGAGCCCGTATATCGGCCAGAAACCATTATTGCAACACCTTTAGTGGAGCCCCCACTCGACGAGGCCAATGTACCAAGCTCTTCAAATGTCCCTACCTCACCCGATTCAGAATTACCATAGATCAACACAGCCTCTTCAGCTGCTTCTTAAGCAAAAATGAGCCAACTAAGGTAGCAAACGCACTGAATGACCCGGATTGGGTAATAGCAATGCAAGATGAAATCAACCAATTTGAGCGTCTTCAAGTGTGGATCCTAGTTTCCCGTTCGCATGGGAAAACAATCATCGAAACGAAATGGGTATTTAAGAACAAAAATAATGAAGATGGCGAAGTGGTTAGGAATAAAGCTAGATTGGTTGCTCATGTTGCCCGAATCGAGGCCATTCGTCTCTTCCTGGCTTATGCGGCTCAGAAAGACTTCAAAGTCTACCAGTTGGATGTTAAGACTGCCTTTATTAATGGCGTGTTAAAAGAGGAAGTCTACGTCGCTCAGCCAGAAGGCTTCGTTGATCAAGAACATCTCGATCACGTCTTTCAATTGGACAAAGCTCTCTACGGACTGAAACAAGCTCCACGTGCTTAGATGACGTCTTGAGCGATTTCCTCGTAAAATCTGGATTTATCCGAGGAACGATCGATACGACCCTCTTCATAAAGTGGCATCTTCGGATCAAAAAATCCTCGGCTATGAGAGATTTGGAGAATTGATGAAGAGCAAATTTGGAATGAGCCACATGTGAGAGATGCAGTTCTTCTTAGGACTTCAAGTCAGACAGCTCGATGGGATATTCATCAGTCAGACTAAATACATCAAGGACATCTTGAAGAAACTCCATCAAGATCAGAGTAAGCCTCTAAGCACTCCCATGTCCACTTGTTGCAAGTTGGATGCCGATCCCACAGGACAAAGCGGTCGACAGTACATCGTTAGGTCCTCGTTTGTCAACTCAATCAATCCTAGGCATGAATTCTAAGGAAAACGATTAGAATTATTGAACTTTGAATTTCGATCGAAAACCTTCACTTAAAGAACACGAGAGAGAAATCCTTTAGTGTGAGAAGCTTTTGCTGTTTCTCTCTCTAGAATTGACTTCGGCAGCCTTTCCGATTGATTCCCTAATTTTCTGTATTAAGCTCAATGTTTGTACAACTATTTATACCAAACAGACTTTGTATAAACATCAAACTAGTCATAACTAAGGACTACTACACATAAAGCCCCCAATTACAAGGACAACTAATGAAATCAAGCACAATTAAATTGATACTCTACAATCTCCCCCTTTGTGCTTGATTGCCCTTCCGCTCCATTTGTCCTCGTCGGGCATACTACGACCTGCGCAAGCCCAGCGCATGCTCACAATTCCTGAGCGTTTCCCTCAGCTTCAGGCGCTCCTCGATGTCATCTAGAAATTCCATCAGGAGCGGCTGTTCTCTCACGAACTGATGAACTCTCAGCATCGTCTCTCGGTTGATTTCTTCTAACCTTTTCTCTATATTCCTCCTGATGACCTTGAGCTTTCCGTCGTAACACTTACGAATCTCGGTCTCCAGCATCAACCTAGTCTTCTTGGTGATTGGATTGTGGTAGGTGACGCCTAGGACTGAGCTGATGTGCACATGATTACTTGGAAGCCTTCGATCTCAGGTCCTTTGTTGAGCGGTGCGGTCGTTGACCTTCTTCATGTTACTCTCCATAGCCATCTGAAGGTCATGCGCAACGAAGTACTTGACTTGGCGCATCATGAAACGGTAGAGCCCCGCGAGACCTTCTTTCTTGACAAAGCCTTGAGGACTTTTGTACTTCTCCATGTACAGCTGATAGAGGTTTTATACCTCGTCGGCAAGGAGGTACGGTAGGTCGCTCTCGCTTAATTCCTCTCGGGTTCTGTCCACGCGCTCGACAGCGTAGGTTGGGGTTGGAAGACCTCCTTTAGCACAGTAGACGCTTAGTAGCTGGTAGATGGGAGATTGACTTTTATAGTGGTTCTTTGCTTGCGCCTTAGTCATCTTCATCCTTACATCCGGTCCGAGATGGGTCAGCATCCAAAGATAAGTCATTCTCTTCCGCTGATCCCAGTGAGAGATCCCTCTTAGCTCGAACTCGTTCGATTTCTTGACCCTGTCCGGTGACCTCCAGATATGTTCACGAACTTCTTCACGGAAAGGGGATTTTGATTCTGATGTTCTCCCATGGCGTGTCGATCCGAACGGTCCCTGGCATTTGTCTTGTGGGGGAAACTGCTGTTGCGCGATCAACTCTGGTAGCTTTGGGATATCTTGCTGGTAGTCTTCACCTTCCTGAAGTTCTTCATCTTCTATGAGCACGAGGTCTACCGAGGCTTGTTGTATGAAGTGTTGAACGTCTTGAAGCCGTGTCTTTGATGCTCATCTGGCATGGAATGGGTCATCCACTGTCCTTCGAATATGTATTTGTCTAGGACCTCGTGTGGGTTGACGCCATGTCCTGACGGTCCCGGTTGGTCTGGAGCAGTTGAGGGAGTCGCCTGAGTCTGCGCTAGGGCGACGAGCATGGAAGCACTTGCTGCTTCTTCCGGAAGGAAGGGGCTTGAAAAGGTCGGTGGTGTGGGCGGAGGCGTCCTTATTTGAAAGGTTGGTGGGTCGATGTGGGTTTGGGTTTGGGTTTGCGTGGTGCGGCGCGTGGTGGTGGTTGTTTGGGTAGTGGGTTGTGAGGTTCCAGCGACTCCTTTACTTGTCTGGGTCGCGCCAGGGTTCTGTCTCTGACCCCTTGTGATTATCCTAGCCTCTTCTCCCCCTCAGGACGGCCCTAGCCGCGGCACGTTTTGGATGGGTCAGGACGATCAATGAGACGACGGACGAGATCATCTTCTTCCGGCGTTCGTGTAGTCAATTCCAACAGCCTAGAGACCAGAATGGAGTGGAGTTCGCTGATGGGTACTGTGGCAGGATTGATGAGGTTGTGGGTGAGGATGGGTGTTGGGATTTGTGAGGGAAGTATGGGTTGAGGTGGTGTGAGGATGGGTTGTTATGAAGACGGCTCCGAGACGGGTGCTTTCCCACGATCTTGGCGGGACGTCTCGATGGCATTGCGCACGCTCTCCATAATTTTGGTCAATTCCAACAACCTGGCGACCAGAATTGAGTGGAGTTCGCTGATGGGTACTATGGCAGGATTTATTAGGTTGTATTATTGAAATTAGAGCCTCTGTTTCTGGTGTAGTAGCCAGCGGTGGTGAGATGTGTCCCGTTTCTGCCTCGGGCTGTGCTGCTAGAAGACCTTCCTCAATGGGTTTTTCGAGCACGCCGACAATGATCGGCACTTCAGCACCAAGTGATACTTGTGGAGCTTCGAGTTCCAACTCTTGAGCCACAACATCTATCAGCGTGGACTCAACATCTGGCATTTCCTCATGAGTTGGGGGCTCCATCTCTAGTTCCTGAGCCACTTCATCAATCATCGTGTCTTCAGAACTAGGTTGGTTGTGGAGGGCTCACTTGGAACTCTGTATGGGGACCTCGAATCATCTGCTCAGTCAAATGATCCTCCGACAGTATCTCTGACATTCATCTCCCGCAGGGTCGGCGAGACATAGCAGCTCGAGCGGAATGGTCATCGATGGCTGAGCTAGGTCTGCGCGCTTGGGTTGTGGAAGAACTTGAGCCTAGGTGGCTGATAGTTCTGTGGCGACCCTGCTTTTCTTACTAGGATTAGTGGCGGATTTCCGCAACGTAAGCCGCGGAAGGCCCGTCTAATTAAAACTTTTTCCTAAAATAATATACACTAATATAAAAATCCGTCTACATTGTTATCTCTGTACACGGGCCGAAGCCCCAAAATTATCAAAAGAACAAAAAGCGCTAACGCCGCTCCACAGGTCTTCATCCATGTACCGCACCGCCCTCAAAAGTCCGTGGAGCACCGCCACCAGCCGCCTCAGTCACGACGCGTATCAGCGTCGGACTCAGTACCTACAATACGTAAACACTGAGCAGTTTGCCCAGTAGGTGAATAAAATGCATGTATGCAAGTGTGCACTCAACCCAATCCCAATATCTCACAACATAATATAATGCACACTCTTTCTTTTCCCACATTCCTATTTCACACAATACAGGGCCCTAGGTTAGGCTCGACACCCTCGCGCGCAAAGACTACTGGGAGGCCACCCCCAAGTCTCGCGGCAGCCTACCCTGGTAGTGCACTGGACGATCACGCCAATGGCCTCCTACCGGGCCGCTCCGCACCCAAAAGTACACACTGATAGTGCACTGGACGATCACGCCAATGGCCTCCTATCAGGTCAAATCAATATCTCGGCGGTATGCACCTCGGGACGGTCACGCCCGAGTAGACAGATCGATCACGCCTGTCTCCGCCAGGTGCCCAGTGAGCCCAACCTCGACTCCTCTACGAGTCATCAATCATAAGCATCTTATTCTACCCCGTACGTCAATATCTCATATCCTTACCGTCATCCTACGGTACAACCATATCTCACCCTACCGTGATATGCACATGCCATGCATGTTCACAAAATCTCATAATGCATGATTTATAAAACGTCCGTAAAACATGTAAACACGTAAATCATATAAGTCACGTAAGTCACATAGTCATATGAAACACATAATTGTGTTTACGTATTGTAGATGGATAATCCACCTACCTGTCCTCCCGCTACAATCAAATACGAAGTCCCGTGAAGTCCCTATAATCGATCCTCTGAATAAATAAATATTATATATCAGTATATTGCTAAACTGTATAAGTTTTTAATTTTCTTTTAATTTTCAAACCCTAATTATAGAAAATGCTAAAATTTATGAAAACCTAAAAATAATGATATTCCTAAAAATTAAATAAACCCTAAAATATTGAAAACCCTAAAAATAGTAAAATCCTAAATACCGAAATTTATTCAGTGTCGAAACTTTTACTTATCAAGAAAGGTAAATATCGAAATCTAGTCATTGGAAATGTCGAAGGCTTGTAAAATGTCGAGACCCTCTAACTGTAATTGTCGAGATATATTAAAGATGTCGAACTATACAAATGTCGAGCTCATCCATTCGACTTTTATTATGATATCGAGATCTTTGTTTGAAAATGAAAATGTCGAGTTCCTTGTTAAAATAAATGTCGAGACATGAATGTGAAAATCCTTACAAATGTCGATATAATGAAAATGTCGAGTCATGTAACCATGTCGACATATCATATCGAGTTTTATTATGATATCGACATTTTCATAAGAAAATCTCGGAGCTATGTATAATATACACATCGACATTTATATATCAAGGAATAATCCTTGGACTTTATTGGTTGCATTTCGACTTCTTCCTATCATTATACGTAATCATATATCGACATTTAGACACATCTCGACTTATTCCAAATATTTGAAGACTATCATATTCTGCCGAAATCATTCTAACACTTATGAAGCTTCTATTCGAAATTCAGCAAAACCATGTGCACCGCTATCTAAACATTCAAGAACATGATTTTAGCACTTTGAGAATCCCAGCTCTACGCTATAACTAATACTTAATATGGTCGACTCATGGATTTGAGATTTTATTCTTATGAAAGAACGTCCCAAAAATCTATTCCAACCATATCAAGGTCACGTCGTTGAATTATTAAAACAACTTTATAAATTTCATACCTTATTTGAAGTTTGTTTCTCAATGTTTGAGAGCTCAAGATCAGATTCTTCTCCGTGGTCAACTCTTTGTTTTTATGAGGGTTTCTTTGAGGGTTTCTACTATGAACGGAGTGGATAAATGAGAATACTTTGCTTGGTTATTCGTGTGATAAGACTAAAGAACGATCCACACCTTTCCTAAGTATTATGCAAACCTATTATCATAACCATTACGAAAGCTTGGGCCCCAATTCATAGATGAAGCATCCTAATCATGGCCCAATATGTTTTCATTGATGTTATTATTTTATTTAATTATTTGGTTATTATTTCGAATTATTTTTGGGACTATTGAAATTTTTACTTTGCAACCATCATATTTCACCGAGTTACATATTTACTTACATGAAAATCCCGTATTATATTTTACGGGTATTACATCCTCCCCCCCTTAAAGAAATTTCGTCCCCGAAATTACGCCGACAGGAATAACTCGGGATAACGAACTCTCATATCATCCTCACGCTCCCAAGTGGCTTCCTCAACTGATTGATTCCGCCACAAAACCTTAACTAACGGAATATTCTTATTCCGTAGTCGTTCGACTCGTACATCAAAATCTCTACAGGCCTCTCTTCGTAACTCAAGTCGGGCTTGAGCTGTTGATAAATAAGCTCATTCTGAATAACGTGGCTCGGGTCCGCGACGTACTTTCGTAATGTCGATACGTGAAATACGTCGTGAACTTGCGATAGGACGATGGCAACTCTAATTGATACGCGACTTCGCCCACTCGTTAACTATCTTGAAGGGGCCTATGTATCTGGGACTTAGCTTGCCTTTCTTTCCAAAACGCTTTACTCCTTTCATCGGGGAGATCTTTAGAAATACTTGATCCCCTTCTGCGAACTCCAAGGGTCGTCGGTGATGATCTGCATAACTCTTTTGTCGACTCTGAGCCGTTCGCATTTTTTCTCGGATTTTGGTTACTGCTTCGGTTGTTTCTCGATCATATCGGGTCCTAATACAGCTCGTTCACCGATTTCGTCCCAATGAACAGGAGATCGACACTTGCGCCCGTACAATGCCTCGTACGGTGCCATCCCGATCGTAGCATGGAAGCTATTGTTGTAAGAAAATTCGATCAGCGGCAAATATTTGCTCCAATTTCCCTTGAAGTCTAGCACGCACGCTCGTAACATATCCTCAAGGGTTTGGATCGTCCGTTCAGACTGCCCATCGGTCTGGGGATGATATGCAGTACTGAACGAGAGCTTAGTACCCATCGCTTTCTGTAAGCTCTGCCAGAAATTGGATAGAAATCTCGAATCTCGATCCGAGACGATAGAGATTGGAATTCCATGGAGTCGAACAATTTCCTGAATATATAATTCAGCGTAGCGTTCCATGGAAAAAGTAGAGCTGATAGGAATAAAATGGGCTGATTTGGTTAGGCGATCCACGATCACCCAAATGGCATCGTGGCCTTTCGTCGTTTTAGGTAAGCCAACGACGAAGTCCATCGTGATATGGTCCCATTTCCATTCAGGAATCGGTAAAGGCTGGAGAGTTCCAGCTGGTCACTGGTGTTCCGCTTTGATCAATTGGCACGTCATACACCTACTCACGAACGTGGCGATATCCTTCTTCATTCCCGGCCACCAATATATCATCCGCAAATCTTGGTACATCTTTGTCGCGCCCGGGTGTACTGAGTATGTTGTTGCGTGTGCCTCTGTCATTATCACTCGTCGTAACTCCTCCTCATTGGGCACGTATAGCCGATTCTTATATAATAAGGTTCCATCTGCCCGAATTTCGAAGTCTTCGGGTAGTGTATCCTTCGCCTTTAGGTAGAATTCATCCTCTTTTGTGCTCTTTGAATTCGTTCTAGCAACGTTGGTTGAAGACTTAGCGTTGCTAGTCTCGTTTCGAGTTCTCCTAAATTGATTATTTCCACTCCAAGCCTGTGCAACTCCGTACTCATCGCCTTCGACTAAGCGCGTCTGCGACTACGTTGCCTTGCCCGGATGATAATTAATGACGCAGTCGTAGTCCTTTACAAGTTCCAGCCATCGTCGTTGTCTCATATTCAGCTCTTTCTGGGTGAAGAAGTACTTCAAACTCTTGTGGTCTGTGAAGATCTCACACCTTTCTCCGTAAAGGTAATGTCTCCAGATCTTTAAGGCAAAGACCACTGCTGCTAGTTCTAGATCATGGGTCGGATAATTCTTTTCGTACTCCTTTAGTTGTCTAGAGGCATACGCGATTACTTTACCATTCTGCATCAGCACGCATCCCAGTCCGTTTTTCGAGGCATCACTATAGACTGAGAATCCTCAGTTCCCGATGGTATTGTTAGAATGGGAGCAGAAGTGAGTCGCTTCTTCAATTCCTGAAAGCTTTGTTCGCACGCTTCAGACCACTTAAAAGGCACGTTCTTTCTGGTCAAGTTCGTCAGTGTTGAGGCGATGCTAGAGAAGTCAGCTATAAACTTGCGGTAGTATCCCGCAAGTCCTAGGAAACTTCGGACCTCGGTCGGAGTAGTTGGTCGTGGCCAATTGTTCACGGCTTCAATCTTACTCGGTCCACGGAGATTCCACTCCCGGAAATCACGTGTCCCAAGAAGGCTACTTGCTCAAGCCAAAATTCGCATTTCTTGAATTTGGCGTAAAGCTGTTTCTCTCGCAGGATTCCTAAGACGATTCGTAAATGATTCTCATGTTCCTCCCTCGTCTTAGAATAGATCAGGATATCGTCAATAAAGACGATTACGAAATGGTCAAGATAGTTCTTAAAGACTCGATTCATCAAGTCCATAAAAGCAGCTGGAGCATTTGTCAGTCCAAAAGGCATGACCAGAAACTCGTAATGGCCGTACCTCGTACTGAATGCGGTTTTAGGAATATCTTCCTCCCTGATCTTCAACTGATGGTATCCCGAACGGAGGTCAATTTTCGAGAATACCGTAGCACCCTGTAGTTGGTCGAACAGATCATCGATCCTCGGCAACGGATATTTATTTTGATCGTGATCTTGTTCAATTCCCGATAGTCGATACACAGTCGCATCGACCCGTCTTTCTTTCGCACAAATAGGACTGGTGCTCCCCACGGTGAAAAACTGGGTTGAATAAACCCCTTCTGCAACAAATCTTCTAGCTGTTCCTTCAACTCCTTCAGTTCGTTCGGCGCTAGGCGATAAGGAGCTTTAGAAATCGGGGCGGACCCGGCATCAAATCTATCGTAAACTGTATTTCTCGATCAGGGGGTAACCCCGGGAGATCATCGGGAAATACATCGGCATATTCATTGACTATCGGTACGTCCTTCAGTTCCGGCTGAGGTAACTCCTCCGCCTTCACCGCATATACGAGATAAGACTCACAACCGGATCTCAACAGTCGTTGAGTCTTCAACGCAGAGATTTGCGGAATACGATTCAAAGTATTTTTCCCGAAAAAGTGAACACCTCTTCTTCGGGCAGTTGAAATTTTACGACCTTCTTGTTGCAATCTATGATGGCTCCGTATTTTGAAAGCAATCCATCCCAAAAATAACATCATAATCGTTCATTGGGATCACAATTAGGTCGACGCTCAGGTTCCTACCCTCAATACTTACGACGCATCCTCGCAGTACTTGGTTGGTATGCGTCGGATCCCCATGAGGTAGAGTAACTACATAGTTGCATTCGAATGAGGTAGGGGATATTCCTACCTTCGCCACGTACTTAGCCGACACAAATGAATGTGTGGCTCCGAATCAATAAGCACAGAAGTGGGCACGTTATAGATTGTCAACGTACCCGTGACTACGGAGGGATTCGCTTCGGCCTCCTCGTTGGTCAAAGTAAAAACTCGCGCTGGTACCGGTGGAGGTCGGATTAAAGGTTGGTTTGGAACTTGCGGTATTTTCTCATTGCAGACTCTGGCGTAGTGGCCAATCTTTCCACACCGAAAACATTGGGGAGTTGGTTTGGTCTTGGCCCATGGCATATCCCGTAGTGGTAGCGCCCACACTGCCGACACTGAGGTACAGTGTTTGGGGGTCGGTTGGAACGTTAGCTGGTCCTTGATTGGCCTCGGTCTCCAGTTCTGCTGGCCTGGTTGATTTCCACGATTGTTCAGATTCTTGCCAAAGAACGGGCGTTTCTGATTCCCTCCTCCTTGTTGCACTTCTGCCCGTCGCTTTGCATCTTGAGCCTTGGTAACTCTATTCTCTGCTTGCTCTGCTATTATTGCTCGTTCAGCGATACGAGCGTAAGTCTTTCCCTCGGTATCGTACATGCTTACGCTTCGGAAGATCTCGGGTTTGAGACCTTCCAGAAAACGCTCGATCTTCAGCTCATCTGTAGCCACTATATGTGGTGCAAACCTCGAGAGCTGCTCGAACTTGCGGATGTAATCCGCCACTGACATTCCTCCTTGTTTCAGATTGATGAACTCGTTCAGTTTCTGCGCTCGATCTGGCGCCGTGAAATACTTTCCTCGAAGAGAGTCTTAAATCTCTCCCAGGTCATCATAGTGGGATCCTCGAGCACCTGGATGGTGTCCCACCAGTAGCCCGCGTTCCCACGTAACATAAAAGTGGCACAAGTCACCTTCTCAGTATCAGGAAGATGACTGACGCGGAACATATTTTCGATAGTTCTGAGCCAATCCTCCGCATAGGTAGGATCGGCAGCTTCCTCAAATGAAGGGGGGTTTAGTCTTCGGAACCTCTCCCCGGCCGCTTCAGCACGTTCTGGGCCAGGGGATGTGTGGCGCTCCGAGGAATTTTGACGGTGAATGAGGTCGTTAATCTGATCGGACTGTCGCCGAATCAGATCAGTTAACTGATGAATTGTAGAGCGGTCCTCATTCGGTGGGGATTCGGAACCCGCCCTACGATTAGTTTCACCCACTTCTCTACGTGTCCTCGGCATTTTCAACTAGTTCTACAATCCATCATATAAAGCACATATATCAAATAACACGTAATCACGTACTCAAGAAGTAAACTTACAGGCCAGGCTGGTTCTCCAGACTTTTGAGCGGCAGTACATGGACAGTCTTCAGAATCTAAAGCCTACGCTCTGATACCACCTGTGGCGACCCTGCTTTTCTTACTAGGATTAGTGGCGGATTTCCGCAACGTAAGCCGCGGAAGGCCCGTCTAATTAAAACTTTTTCCTAAAATAATATACACTAATATAAAAATCCGTCTACATTGTTATCTCTGTACACGGGCCGAAGCCCCAAAAATTATCAAAAGAACAAAAAGCGCTAACGCCGCTCCACAGGTCTT
Source organism: Craterostigma plantagineum (assembly GCA_027422505.1). Lineage (NCBI taxonomy): Eukaryota > Viridiplantae > Streptophyta > Magnoliopsida > Lamiales > Linderniaceae > Craterostigma > Craterostigma plantagineum. Next base: position 35,777 of record JAPQWV010001888.1, on the reverse strand, counting down.
CATCCATGTACCGCACCGCCCTCAAAAGTCCGTGGAGCACCGCCACCAGCCGCCTCAGTCACGACGCGTATCAGCGTCGGACTCAGTACCTACAATACGTAAACACTGAGCAGTTTGCCCAGTAGGTGAATAAAATGCATGTATGCAAGTGTGCACTCAACCCCAATCCCAATATCTCACAACATAATATAATGCACACTCTTTCTTTTCCCACATTCCTATTTCACACAATACAGGGCCCTAGGTTAGGCTCGACACCCTCGCGCGCAAAGACTACTGGGAGGCCACCCCCAAGTCTCGCGGCATCCTACCCTGGTAGTGCACTGGACGATCACGCCAATGGCCTCCTACCGGGTCGCTCCGCACCAAAAGTATACACTGATAGTGCACTGGACGATCACGCCAATGGCCTCCTATCAGGTCAAATCAATATCTCGGCGGTATGCACCTCGGGACGGTCACGCCCGAGTAGACAGATCGATCACGCCTGTCTCCGCCAGGTGCCAGTGAGCCCAACCTCGACTCCTCTACGAGTCATCAATCATAAGCATCTTATTCTACCCCGTACGTCAATATCTCATATCCTTACCGTCATCCTACGGTACAACCATATCTCACCCTACCGTGATATGCACATGCCATGCATGTTCACAAAATCTCATAATGCATGATTTATAAAACGTCCGTAAAACATGTAAACACGTAAATCATATAAGTCACGTAAGTCACATAGTCATATGAAACACATAATTGTGTTTACGTATTGTAGATGGATAATCCACCTACCTGTCCTCCCGCTACAATCAAATACGAAGTCCCGTGAAGTCCCTATAAATCGATCCTCTGAATAAATAATATTATTATATCAGTATATTTGCTAAACTGTATAAGTTTTTAATTTTCTTTTAATTTTCCAACCCTAATTATAGAAAATCCTAAAATTTATGAAAACCTAAAAATAATGATATTCCTAAAAATTAAATAAACCCTAAAATATTGAAAACCCTAAAAATAGTAAAATCCTAAAATACCGAAATTTATTCAGTGTCGAAACTTTTACTTATCAAGAAAGGTAAATATCGAAATCTAGTCATTGGAAATGTCAAAGGCTTGTAAAATGTCGAGACCCTCTAACTGTAATTGTCGAGATATATATAAAGATGTCGAACGATACAAATGTCGAGCTCATCCATTCGACTTTTATTATGATATCGAGATCTTTGTTTGAAAATGAAATGTCGAGTTCCTTGTTAAAATAAATGTCGAGACATGAATGTGAAAATCCTTACAAATGTCGATATAATGAAAAATGTCGAGTTATGTAACCATGTCGACATATTATCATACGAGTTTTATTATGATATCGACATTTTCATAAGAAAATCTCGAGAGCTAGTATAATATACACATCGACATTTATATATCAAGAGAATAATCCTTGACTTTATTGGTTGCATTTCGACTTCTTCCTATCATTATACACGTAATCATATATCGACATTTAGACACATCTCGACTTATTCCAAATATTTGAAGACTATCATATTCTGCCGAAATCATTCTAACACTTATGAAGCTTCTTTATCGAAATTCAGCAAAAACCATGTGCACCGCTATCTAACAATTCAAGAACATGATTTAGCACTTTGAGAATCCCAGCTCTACGCTACAACTAATACTTAATATGGTCGACTCATGGATTTGAGATTTTATTCTTAATGAAAGAACGTCCCAAAAATCTATTCAAACCATATCAAGGTCACGTCGTTGAATTATTAAAACAACTTTATAAATTTCATAACTTATTTGAAGTTTGTTTCTCAATGTTTGAGAGCTCAAGATCAGATTCTTCTCCGTGGTCAACTCTTTGTTTTTATGAGGGTTTCTTTGAGGGTTTCTACTATGAACGGAGTGGATAAATGAGAATACTTTGCTTGGTTATTCGTGTGATAAGACTAAAGAACGATCCACCCTTCCTAAGTATTATGCAAACCTATTATCATAACCATTACGAATTCATATGATGAAGCATCCTAATCATGGCCCAATATGTTTTCATTGATGTTATTATTTTATTTAATTATTTGGTTATAATTTCGAATTATTTTTGGGACTATTGAAATTTTTACTTTGCAACCATCATATTTTCAACGATTACATATTACTTACATGAAAATCCCGTATTATATTTTACGGGGCTTATAGTTTCCTTCCGGAGGCAGGCGAGGAATATTCTGCTCGTACATCTCCATTTGTTGTCGGATGATGACGGAGAACCATCTCACATACGGCACATTATTGGACCGTTTGTTCTCTATCTGTCTGATCTGTTCTGCGAGGTCGTTACAGATCAGTTGAGCGAAATCGTAATTTCGCGAGAACATTACTCCGTGAAATATTCGGAGGATGTGACCGTTGCCTTTGTCGAAGCCTGCGTGCTTCGAGGACAAACACTTATTGATTATACCAAAAAGTGTCTTCCACGGATGGGGAATCCCGTTGCTCTGCATCTGAGCTAGCTTGGTGAGCGGCGAACGATACCCCATCTGGAGGAAATCATGCACCATTTCTGCATCTGATGGGAGGGGGTCGTAATTTTGGCTGTGAGGGAGATCGAGCAGAAGTCTGAAATCGTTCTTGCTCATACAGACGTGCCTCGTCCCTACAACTGTGGTAAAGTGATACGCCCCGTTCAAGATGAGGCACTTGATCATACCCCAAAACTGCTGAAGGTAGACCATCGGCACTAAGGCCGTCACCGTAAGAGCATGCCAAAGTGGATGGCCTTGCAGTATGGACACGATGATGTCGTCTGGACACTGGATGGTGGTCAGATCTAGTTGGAAGTTCGTGTCGTGTACATTAAGGTACAGAGCCTTCTCGTAGATGTGGTTGTAGGTAGGGTAGTGATCCATCTGAAATAAAGACTTAAGTCATCAGCTAGATTAAAATTTAGTCGAAATTCGAATTTATCAAACCATAATGATGAAGCTATTTAAAAACATGTTTGATAAAATTGTAGTGGAAATATAAATGCACATATAGGTCATATAGAGTGAATTTTGAAGAAATAATTTTATTTCGACATATGCATGTAAGTTCAAAAAAAATTGGTCGAAAATTTTACTAAGTGTTAAAGTACTATTCACTCCGAGCTTTTGTCGCGCGATAATTGAAATTCTCAATTGAATTGCCTAAATGTGATTTTGAACTAAATATTTGCGATCGAAAATTTATTCGCTAATGATAGCTCCAGTTAAAAATAAGGACATAGAAAATTTCTAAGTGTTTGAACTTAAATTGGGGTACTGTAGCCGAGAAATTTTACGATCGAGAAAAATTTTCGTGTAAATTTGCGATCAAGAAATTAGATTTTCCAAGTAAATTTACGATCGAAAATTTTTTCGCGCGTTAATAAATTTTTTCGCTATTTAAGTTATTGTGTGAGAAATATTTTCGATTTGAAAAAGGTTTTTCACTGCGAAGTTTACGATCGAGAAAATTGTCAACGAGAACCTAAGTCAACCATCGAGAAAATTTTCGATCGATCAAATTATCGCTGCGTGCTTTTCGATCGAGAAATTTTTGCGCTCGAAATTTTAAAGGGATGCATATATTTTATCTATTCCGTTCAGTAATCTTTTTGCTCGCATAAAATCAAAAATAATTTCTCGATTGTAATTATTTTTCGATCAGCGTTATTATGTTACGACCAAAAAAAATTTAGCGTCGAAAATCTTTTACGATGCAAACAGTAAATGAATCAAGTTGAAATTCAATTGACACTGTTTACGAACGAAAAAGTTCTTCGACCTTTAAACATTTGAAAAACTCAGTTTAGTCGAACGCTAAATCAACCTTTAAGAATGCAGAAAATCAAAACAATATATTCCCAAAATGCTTAGAAAAAACCAAAACTATCTTAAATGCAGATTTAACCCAGATTATACACCTAGAATGCTCGAAAATACTGCAAAATATCATTCGAGTTTTCACATTCTGAACAGTCGAGATTTTAACACAGAATCATGCGAAAGAGCACAGAATACAGATGCAAATCTAGTTTAAATGCACGATAACCCCTAAAGGAAGTCAAATCTACCTTCAAAAGACGAAAATTAGATGAAAAATCGAAAGATTTTGAAGATTTTGACATTTGTCTTTTGATAGAAAAAGTTTGGACGAGAGAATTTGACTGTTGAAATTTATCGATTGAGGGTTTTGCGTGTACTTGGGAATTTTCGACTGCAAGAATTAAATTCGTTAAATGGGATGATTAGACGTTTATTCCACACTTGAAATTCAAGGCCCATTATTGTTTGCGATTGAAAATTTTGTGATCGAGAAATTTGGTTCTATATCCTTGGGCTGGTTTAGAAATATCGTCTGTTAAGAATGTCCCTCCGCGTAAGAAGATCATCTAATTTCTTAATTTTCGCATATAACTTCTTGCGTTCCTCACCTATGAGAGCATAATTATTTTCTACCGTCAGTTTAGCTGCTTGACATGCATCTAGTTCTTTACTAAGCTCACTAACCTTCATATTAGATATTTCTAATTGAGCTTCTAAGTTAGTGATCTTAGTGGTAGCTTCGGTTATCCTACAATTTAGGGTGGCTTTCTCATTGAGATTCATAACCAAGCAATTGTAGTTATTTGCTAGCCTATCTTCTAATTCTTTAATCTTTTCGCTATGATGTCCTCTTTGAGGTTGATTACCCTCTTTAGAATGTAGGTCTTAGTAAGTTCTTCTATTTTAGCACTAGAGCTTCTAAGTTCTGATTCGAGACTATTTATCTTCTCCTGAGACCTAGAAAGTTTATCCTCTACTTCCTTAATACTTTTCTGCTCACGTTTCATGTTAGCATATTGTTTTTGATATTATTCTAACATGGTCGATAATATAGAAGAAGAAGAGTCTATGTCTTGTGATGAGGTGGATGCGTCATCTTCGTCCTTCTGGTTGGTTGTTTCGGCGTCACTGTCGTAGTCGTGGCGTGCCATGAGGGCAAGATTCTCGTCTCCAGAACTAGACTTGTCGTCGAGCCAGTGGTCCTGCTCTGCCATGAGGGCTACTCCTGCTTCCTTCTGCTTCGTGAGTTGAAGCTTCTTAGAGTAGTAATTAGCATCTCTTTTCTTGGGAATAGTGCATTCTCTAGCAAAATGACTAGGCTTGCCACAGTTGAAGCACATGTTGGGCTCTTTAGTGTTCTTGACTTCAGAGCTCTCTGGTGCATGTTCCTTGTTCTTAGAGCTCGAGGTCCGAAGTTTGTTGGCCGAGGATGAGGACTTCTTCTTGAAGTATTTCTTGCTCATCATTTTTTCGATTAAAGCCAACTGCTTCCCAGTGCCTTCATTCTTGGCTCGACGTGTGATTCTGAATCTTCTTCTGACTCAGATGAGGAGGAAGGCCTAACGATCTTCTCTTTGCGAGGCTTTGTTCCACGCTTCTTCGATACTAGAGCAACGGTGTTGTCAACCTGCTTGCCCTTCTGCTCTCTCTGAGTCTCGCAAACATCTTTCGTGTTGGGAGAGATTATCAAAAACTGCATGAATATCCAACTCCTCCATATCTTTGTTTTGTCTAAGTTGAGTGGATATCTTTTCCAGTACGAGGGTAGAGAGGATAGAAATCTGATATTTGTTTCCATGTTCGTTTTCGAGATCTCTATCTTCCTATCTCGTTGAGAAGAGTGGGGTATCTTTGATATATGTCATACATGCTCTCCTCCGGCTTTGCTTTGAAGGAGTCATAAGCAGTGAGAATATTCGCGTTTTTGGCCTTGATGCCTACTTCCGTCCTCTGCATCATCCTATGAAACTCATCCCACATTCCCTTCGTCGTTGGAAGGCTGTCTATCTGTCTATAGATGTCATTGGGGATGCCTTGCATGAGTGTGTTCATGGCTATTAGATCAGCCTTCACACGGGCCTTTTCCTCGATAGAGTATTCCCTAGGCTCCTTAAGTCGCCTAGTAGCGGGAATTTGAGGAGTAGCAGGTCATCACCGACGATGGTGACCCAAAACTGTGCAGGTCCCTCTTCGAGTGATTGCATAAATTTTCGGCGTGATCTTTCAGAGCTATGAAGTTTAGGAAGCGGCTAGACTGTATATTCACCGCGTTGCAAGATCGGCGGACGATTGTTGTTTCATAGCGAGTATGCATCCATCTCTTCTTTCCCTTTTTTGTTTTGTTGACGAAGGATCTTCGTTTGTTGTTTTGATGGATTTGAGTGATTTTATGTGCTTCACAAGTAGCAAATTAGTTAGTAGCGTTTGATATTAAAGCAGTCGAGAATTTTTTTATTCTATCTTTAGATTTGCGATCGAAAATAATTCAGTCGAGATTAAAATGTATGTTACTATTCTCGTGCGAGAAAGTGCGTCAGTGAGAAAATTTACGAGCGAGAAAAATTTGTTCAAAAACTTTCGATCGAGAAAAGTCTTTTAATCGTGAATTTATTTCAATCGCAAGAAACAGTACTTAAGGTAGGTTTCTTGCTTAGTCAGAATAAATCCGTTGACTGGAAAAGTTTTTCGATCGTAAGTAATTTTCGCTTGGTCAAACTGTATTTGTTTTGACCGAAAAAATTTCGACGGTAAGTTTTGCGAGCGCAAAGGTCAAAATAGGTCTTCGTCAAAAAAGTTTTTCGCTAACTAATGCTCCAAAATTTTTTTCTACTAAAATCGTCCTTAGTGAAGACGATTTTAGCGCTGACTTAGTGTTCTGATCGATAAAAATTCTCCCGCGGAGTTTTGCGATCGAGAAATTTCTGTGATCGAAAACTTTAGCGAGAAAATTGAAGTCCTGCGAATAAAATCAGAACCCTAATTAACCCTGATTCAACCAAAAACGATGAATTAAACTAGGATATCGCAGGTTTCTGCTCGTAATCAGATGTTTGATTCGCACGAACAGACAATTAAACACATTATGAAGCAAAATATGTCAATTAATCAGAATCAAACTGTGTTCATGTCTGTCCTTCGCGCGAACTGTAACGATTCAAATCTGATCTATTCTGCTAAATTGATATTCAAACAGCTACGAATCTAATCACCATCGATTTCTACTGCTAGAGCAAACACAGAAACATCAAAATCAAATCAGATACGCACAGAATTAGGCAATTCAAATCGAAAAACTATTTCGCGCCAAAACTGTTCTTCGCGTGAACAGTTCCAGAATATAAAATTCGATTCGAATTCTAACAATTTCGATTAAAAACAGAACGAATCTGCTCTGATACAAATTGTTAGGTCCTTGTTTGTCAAGTCAATCAATTTTGGCATGAATTCTAAGGAAAATGATTAGAATTATTGAACTTTGAATTTCGATCGAAAACCTTCACTTTAAGAACACGAGAGAGAAATACTTTAGTGTGAGAAGCTTTTGACGTTTCTCTCTCTAGAATTGAATTGGGCAGCCTTTCGGATTGATTCTCTAATTTTCTGTATTAAGCTCAATGTTTGTACAACTATTTATACCGAACATACTTGGTATAAATATCAAACTAGTCCTAATCTAAGGACTACTATACATAAAACCCCTAATTACAAGGACAACTAATGAAATCAAGCACAATTAAACTGATACTCTACATACATTATATCGCAGCACTGTCGGCTCTCTTCTTTATCTCACCTCGAGCCGGCTGAACATCATGTTTGCCACATGTCTATATGCCCGTTTCCAAGCCGTTCCCAAAGAACCTCACATGCTTGCGGTGAAGCGAATTTTGCCTTACCTCAAGGGCACCTCCACTTTAGGTTTATGGTATCCTAAAGGTACAAATTTCAAATTAATTGGCTACACTGACGCTGACTATGCAGGTTGCCGAATGGACAGGAAAAGCACATCCGGTGGCGCTCAATTTCTCAGCGAAAAGCTAGTCTGCTGGTCCTCGAAGAAACAGAACTGCGTTTCGACATCGACGGCTGAGGCAGAATACGTCGCGGCTACCAGCTGTTGCTTGCAAATGTCGTGGATGCGGACTCAGCTTCGCGATTATGGGTACAATCTAAATAATATACCCATTTATAGCGATAGCCAAAGTGCCATTGCGATTACATGCAATCCTGTTCACCACTCACGCACAAAACACATAGGCATACGATATCATTTCATCAAAGATCACGTAGAACAAAGGTACGATTGACATGTATTTTGTGAACATGGAATATCAACTAGCCAACATTTTCGCCAAGGCATTGGGTGAAAAACGTTTCCAATTCCTTGTCAGAAAATTAGGCACGTTGAACCCGAGATTTGTGCGTTATGTGATCCTATGAGCTTTCACGTGTTCTTTTCTATGTGTTTTCCATACTTAAAAATCCTACATCTTGCATGAAATATTTTATAAATAAAACATAATAAAAATATATAATATACATATAAGTATAATAGTAGGGGAATGAAGATATCCTTAGGATGCTTTGATCTAAGTCACAAATAAGTTTCCCCGACAAGTGACTGATTCATTGCTTAATTCCGTCAGTCTAAGTCGCCTTCTTATGTCTAAACGTCTTTAGTTTGCTCCACTACACAAGGTCACTTTACATATGTGAGGATTCTAGCCTTCTCATTTTTTTTCTTCTTTGGATCTATTCTCGAGCAAGTCGCACAATTAATTGCTTGTCTTAACTAGTGATTCTTGGCTTCATACTCGCCTAGCTTTAGATTGTTAGGAAGATGATAAGGGCATCTAGGAAATTCGTCACTCGGCCTTCTAAATCTTTTATCCTTTTACATTAACCCCTAGTCATCCACTTTGAGCCTTCTCCAATTTCCTTTTTCTTCGTTTGAAACCCTTTGAGGCTTCAACCATCTATCTAAGTTTTCGGTGGGTTGTTCAATCGAGAAAAGGTGGGGGAGGAAACGATACTACAAAGAAAAAGATGACAAAAGAAGGCATTGGTCAATGCACAAAACGCAGACCAAAGGAACCTGCCTTCCGACTATCTATATCACAAATTCTTAGAAGGTGGCAAGCATCCTGCTGTGAACTTCTCCGTCGATAATCTCGTACGCTCGTCAGAACGGCTGGAAAGAGGAGCACCTCGAAGTGAACTTCTCCAACGATAATCCTGTCTTATATCGAAAAATGAGAAGAGGAGCACAGCCTCGGGTTCGAATTCCATAACTATGGACTTCTCCAAATCGATAATCTCTGAAACCTCTCTAGGGAATAAGAGAAGAGGAGCGTGGTATCGGCCCGAGAAATAACAAGAAGAACTTCGCCTACGATAATCTTCTATTGCCTCGTGGAGAAGCGGAGCTTCAGCTTGAGCATAAAAAGGGAATAGAAAACATATAAAGGATGAAAAATAGAAAATAAAACTTGCCGGTGGAGAAGAACGACGAAGAAATGGAAAGACAACAATAAGCCCACATCCAAAATGTTCCTTCCCTTCTTAGTCATAGCCAAATTGAAAACTTTTTAAAGCCCCTTTGCTTCCACATCGACGACCTTTCGCCTAGGTGAAATGATTAGAAGCGCCTCGATCAAAGGTAAATTGACTTAATATTACTTGTGTTGACTTGAGTGATATAAATATAAAATCCAAAATAGAGTGCTAGAGTGAACCTAGTGAGAGTTGTCGAAATTGATTACTCTATGGACTTAGGACTTTAGATTGTAGACTAGACTTGGCGACATATGATCTTTCTAATGTCTTGCGAAATTTTAGGCGTGACGATTGATCTAAGCAAAATAATCTGACCCCATGCTATTAGTAATATTAATATTCATAAGAAAATTAAAAATATATATAATAATAAATATATAATAATAAGTTTCATTATTTTTCTTTCTTATTATTTCTAACTCTTTAATAAAAAAAAAAGAATGAAAATCGCACATTTTGATATGCAATTTTATTTTGCATTTGAGATGAATTGTCGAAAATGCGAATATTTATTTTGCTCATACCCTAATGTGATAGTATAGTTACATGTATAGGGGATCATGTATCTGAGCTAATTTTTGATGAATTGCGTAATTTTGATAATTGGTACTTAGATTGATTCATCTACTTGCTTGATAAATCAATTAAGGTGCATCAATTGAGGGGAAGCATTTACAAAATTTATGCCTTGAGCTCCAAACTATTTCGATGATCTTTCTTTAAGTGTTGCAGAATCAATGAGGAAGACTTCATGAATTAATCACTACTTGGAGTGCACGGTATTGGTTCAAATGTTGGTTGGTTAAATATTTGGATCGTCAACGTGTTTTATGAATTTGAATTTAACCAATTTATCTCGAAAATATCTTTGAAGGAGAATCAAATAGAAAAATTGCTTCCAAAATTAACTCTAATATTTTCGACATCTATTGCTTTAAGCCTTGCAGATTTATAAAATGTGAAGATGGAGCCAAATGTCATCAACCAGAATTACAAGGAGTTAATTGCATTTATTTTCATACATAGGGGGAGCAATTATGTAATTTACTCGTAAACCTAGGATGAATCTGAAAAATAATAGAAAAACTTACAATCGAGAAATCGGGCGAATTTTGCAATTTTCATTCGTAGATTCTCGAGCGAAAATTGATTTGGACCAAGGTGTAATTTTCGCCTTCATACTGACGAGTGAAAAACAGGAACCAAATGATTCTCGATCGGAATCGTCGAGTGAAAATTAAATAGTAACCAAAGCAAAATTCTCGATCGTAGATAGTAATGGGCTTAAATTTACTAAGTCACGGAAAACGTCTAATCAGCCCAATTAAACGAAATCATTACTTGCAGTCGAAAATCCCTAAATACACGCTAAAATCCTCGATCGCAAATAGTAATTTCGATTTCAATTTCATTTTTGATCGAAATTTTAGCGGCGATAAAATTATTTTTTCGATGATAAAATTTCTCGATCAGAAACATGCAGTGTAATGATTTTTATCGATCACAAGTTTCTCGCTGTAAATTTTCTCGATCGCAAAATTCCATAGTGACAAACTATTTTAAAATCGAAATACTTTCTCGCTCGATAATTTTCACTGCGAAAAATTTTATTCACGCGCGAAAAATTTCTCGACGGTAAATTTACTCAGAAATTTCATTTTTTTCGATCGTAAATTTACATGGAAATTTTTCTCGATTGTAAAATTTCTCGGCTACAATAACTCTTTAGTTCAAAAACTTAGAAAAATTTCTAAGTCCTTTTCACTGTAGCTTTCAATAGCGTATAAAATTTTTCGATCGCAAATTAAAACGGAGAATTGCATTTGAAATTTGCACTAAGGAAATTCAATTGAGAACTTTAATTCTCGCGCGATAAATAGCACGGAGTGAACAGTGCTTAAACACTTAGAAATATTTCGACTGAACCTCAATAAAGACTAACATACTTATGTCGAAATTGAATTATTTCTTCAATATTCACTTCGTATGATCTATGTGCAAATTTCATGATTTCAATTACGAATTTACTCAAACATGCTATGACATGATTCATTATATGGTTTGACAAATTCTAAATTCGACTCAAACTAATGATCTATATTTCTTATGTGTATTTCAGATGGATCATTATCCAACATACAATCACATATATGAGAAGGTCTTGTACCTCAACGTTCACGACACCAATTATCAACTCGACCTGCCACTTTCAGGTGTCGGGACGAGATCGTGGTGTCGATACTACAAGGCCATCCCATGTGGCACGCTCTAACGGTGATGGCCTCTGTGCCAATGGTCTACATCCAGCAGTTTTGGGGGATGATCAAGAGCCAAGTCATTGAAGGGGCGTACAGTTTCACAACGGTGATAGGGACGAGGCACATAAACATTAATAAGAATGACTTCGGTCTTATCCTCGACCTCCCCTACAGCCCATATGACGACCCCCATCCAACTGACGCGGAGCTCGTACGTTACTTCCTTCAGATGGAATATCGTCCGCCGCTCACCAAACTCGCACAAATGCAGAGCAACGGGATTCCTCATCCGTGGAAGACATTTTTTGGAATCATCAACAAATGTCTAACCTCGAAGCACGCCGGCTTCGACAAAGGCAACAACAACATTCTGAGGATTTTCCATGGCATCGCCTTCTACGATTTCGCTCAACTGATCTGGAAATATCTAGCCGAGCAGATCAGGCAGAAGGAAAATAAATGCTCGAAGAATGTGTCGTACACCCGGTGGTTCTCCCTCATTATTCGACAATACATGGAGATGTACGAGCAGAACATCCCTTGTCTACCTCCTGGAGGGAATTACCAACCACCACGGCTCAAGTTCTTTCAAACCCCAAGCTAACGGATTTGGACCAGCCATCAATGGACATTCCGTTCGAGTTATTGAGGCTCGCCGACACCACGGGAGCCGGATACCAACGATTCTGCCGCGAGAATCATCTGACGGAATAGATGATCAGAGGGTCCCCGACAGATTTCGCAGTTAGCCATCACCAACAACAAAGCCTGAGGACACGATGATTTATTCAGTGGCCCAGAAGCTTAGCAGGAGTCCCCAGTACAAGAAACTCAGCAACTAGATCCTGAGGTCACGATTATTGATGAACTGGCCCTTGAAATGGAAGCCGAAGATCACAATCAGGAGTTCCAAATGGAACTGCCCGTCCATGTAGGAGTGCTTGAAGAGCCCATTGAGGAGGTTCTTCAACAAGTAGCACAGCTCGAGGCAGAAAATGGGGCAAAGCTCACTTCCACTAGTGACGGAACAGGCTCGTGAGGATGTTGAACGTGAACTATCCCCTCACACAGCTACCTCATCCGACACGGAGTCCGATGAGGAGATCAGATTAATAAGATGGACTCCCAGAAGACTAAGCGTACAACTCGTGTCCATCTTTCCCACCGTCACCACTGCACCAGATACCGCGCAGATCATCTCTTCAAGTGCTGCGGCCACTTCTTCGCTCAATCTTGAGCCGCAACACAACCTGCCGGTGTCTGGTTCGGAGGTTCCAACCGAGCCTGCCAAAACACCCATAGAGGAGAATCTTCAAGATTCGACTCAAGTATTGGGTGGAAGTCTCCAACAGTCACAACCTCAAGTGACTGCGAGCCAACCTGAGGAGCCGGTGTCTGCTCAATGGTTGCTAAAAGGTGACATCAGTCGACCCGGCCCATCTTCGACGGAGGCGTCCGTCCAGTTCACCACTGAAGCCCAATTCCAGTCCGCGCTCTCTGTAGCCATCAAATCTCTAGAGGACAAAATGATGGAGAGAGTGCTAGCTGCCATCGAGATGTCCCAACGTGACACTGGGAAAACACCCGTCTCACAGGGCCCTTCAGCACGAACCCACTCAACCCCACAACCCACACCCATCGACCCACTAGCCGACTCTTCAATCCTTATCAACCCATACACCATTCCTTTCCCACTAGAAGGCCTCAGGAAGAATCCCTCTATAGGTGTCTGGTGGACCACCCCGAGCCACCACCTCAAACATGCCAAGGTCAAGGCTCCCGCACCCGGCGTCGACATGACGATCCAGACGATCAGGATCGTCATGAGGGGGAGAAACGGCCTAGGACCTCATCAAGTGGCCAGGTGAAGGCCAAGGACAAGGCTCAGGCACAGTTCAGACAGGCGCTGGAGCAGGCCAACTCAAACCACCACCCAAACCACCCAAAAAACCCATACCACGCACCGCACCACCACTCTAACACAAATAGACCCACCATTTTAAGCATAAAGACGCCTCCTCCAACTCCAACGACCTTTCCAAGCCCCTTGCTTCCGGAAGAAGAAGCAAGTGCTGCCATGCTCGTAGCCTTGGCTCAAACTCAAGCCACTCCCTCAGTTGCTCAAGACCAACCGGGACCATCAGGACACGGGGTCAATCCACATGAGTTTCTCGACAAGTATATTAGGACAGTGGATGACCCACTCCATGCCCGAGGAGCATCTGAGACAATGGCTTAAGGATGTTCAGCAGTTCCTACAACAAGCTTCGGTAGACCTCGTCCTGTTAGAAGATGAAGAGCTTCAGGAAGGTGAAAATCACGAACAAGATCACACAGGGCTTCCAAAATTGATTGCGCAACGAGCGGTTTCCCCCACAAGACTAACGCCAGGGACTGTTCGGATCGACAAGCCGTGGGAGGACATTAGAATTGAGATTTCCTTCCTTGAAGAAGTTCGTGAGCATATTTGGAGGTCACAGAATAATGTCAAGAAACCGAACGAGTTCGAGCTCAGAAGGATCTCTCACTGGGATCAGCAAAAGGGAATGACGTATCTCTGGATGCTGACCCACCACGGACCGAATGCGAGATTGGGGATGACTAAAAGCCAAGCCAAGAGTCATTACAAGAGTCTCTCCCCAATCTGTCTGATACTCAGCGTCTACTGTGCCAAAGAAGGATTTCAACACCTCCCTACCCCATTGAGCGAGTAGATAGGACTCGAGAAGATCTAAGCGAGAGTGACCTGCCGTATCTCCCTGCCGAGGAGGTGTACAACCTCTACCAGCTTTACGTGGAGAAATACAAAGGTCCTCAAGGCTTCATCAAGAAAGAAGGTCTCGAGGGGCTCTACCAGTTCATGATGCGCCAAGTCATGTACTGCACCGCAAACGACCTTCAGATGGCTCTGGAGAGCAACATGAAGAGGGTCAACATGACCGCTCCGCTCAACAAAGGATCTGAGATCGAAAGGCTTCCCAACAATCATGTGCACATCAGCTCAGTCCTAGGCGTCACCTACCACAATCCGATCGCGAAGAAGACTAGGATGATGCTGAAGACTGAGATACACAAATTCTGTGATGGAACGCTCAAGGTCATCAGAAGAAATATAGAGCAGAGGTTGGAAGAGATCAATAGAGAGACGATGTTGAGGATCCACCGGTTCGTGAGAGAACAACCGCTTCTAATGGGATTACTTGAGGACATCGAGGAGCGACTGGAGCAAAGGAATACGCTCAGAAACTTCGAGCATACGCTGGGCTTGCGCAGGTCGTACTACGCCCGACGAGGACAGACGGTGCGGAAAAGAAATCAAGCACAAAGGGAGAGATTGTAGAATACGATTTTAATTGTGCATTGATTTAATTACCTCTCATTGTAATTAGGGGCTTGATGTATAGTTGTCCTTAGTTTAGGACTTAGTTTGTAATTTATACCGAGCTTGTTTGGTATAAATAGATGTACAAACATTGAGCTAATAGAGAAGATTTTAGAAATTGATCCGAAAGGCTTGCAATTCGATTTCTAGAGAGAGAAACAGCAAATATCTTCTCTCACTACTTGAAATTCTCTCTCGAGCTCTCCAAGAAGGTTTTCAATCGAAATCTCAATCTTCACAATTCTTATCGATTACTTTAGAATTCATGCCTACGATCATAGAGTTGATAAATTAGGACCTAACACTTACGATTTCCTGGATTATGTTAACTTAAACACATAGACATGATCAATCTAACTAGACAACATAAAGAAATCATACGCTTCATAAACGAGTCATAACAATAACAAAACATCAAATACATTTAAACATACGACCGATCGCTCTAGGGTTCATCTCATCTCAAATACACGATATTTAGGTACTCATATGGAAAAGTAACACAACGAAGGATAAAAATAACACATAGGAAAACATAGTATCTTCCCTGAAATTTGGTTCGGGGTTAATCCTCGTTGAGTATTTTCGTCGAATGGGTGGTGGGCGACAAAAGCAGTTCAACTTCCTGCTTTAACTTAGCACTCTTGAGAGCTAAGCCGCAAGAGGATTTCCAGCAGCACCGGTAGCCCCAAGAATAGCAACGTATATGTGGCTTCTTTCTTTTTTTTTTCACCCCCTTTCCACTGCAATTCCTTCCCCTATTTATAGATGATGGAGGGACATCAAGATCTTCGTTGCTGCTTCAAGAATGGCGTGACGTTTTTCTTCCTTGAGCCGTGAGTTTTTTCATCTTCTTCTTCACCTTTTCCGTGCGGCATGTCGTGTGTGCTTGTGGGTCTTTTTTTTGTTCTTATTTCGTGAAGGGGTGAGTGTGTAGTGCCATTCTCCTTTGATTGCTTTAAAGACATCTCCAAGAATGGGCTTGGGCTGATTTCACTTTGGGCTGAATTGGTTTTTGGGCCGAGTTCAAACTGTTTCTGCATAGCAAAGTAGTAATGAGTTAAAAAATTTATATCTCCAATTTAGAACTCAGAATGGAAATCCCTGAGGTCAAAATCAATATCAAAGAGTCTTCTGGCTTCGGTTACATTTTCAGGTCCATCGAACACCGTTTACCCCGTCAACTCAGAGGAATTCGGACCTGCCGCAAAACGGCCTTTAAAATTTTGATATCGTGGTTAAATCATATTAAAGTTCTGGAATTTTCAAAATGACTTCATTAATCATGCAAACGTCCTAATCTCGAAAAACGAGATTGTATGTCAAAGACTTGTTAGTCATCACCAACCATTGGCACAATTATGAAATAGTTAAAAAAAAATTTATAAGAACTGCACTTGACCGTACTTGTGTTAGGAATATTTTAAAAGTGTCCAAAATATTTATCCTTAGTCTTTTGTATTTCTTTATGATGTATTTATGTGTTAATTCCTAGTTATTTGGGTTGTGGTTGTAATGGGCTTATTAGGGGCCAAATGGACTTAATACCTTTCCAAGGTATTTAAGCCTAAACCCTAACCATCATTAGTAAGTTTTCCATTTACTAAAATCTCACTTATTCAACACTAAACCTCTAAAGCATACTATTCACATCCAACGAAGGTTTAATCTGTTGAAGTGTTCTTGGATAAGCTGGATTAACAAGTGGTATCAGAGCAAGCGTGTAGGTGAGGAAACTTCATTTCAAGCTTTAAAGAATCGAGCAGTGTGAGTTCCTTTCATTTTTTAGCTTTTGTCACAAAGCTCAAATTCGTGGGTTCAAACTGTTATTGGGTGTTTTTATGCTTTGCTAAGACTGCTATTAGTTTAGCTATCAGTTTTGGGAATTACCAAGTCAGTTTCTGTCGGGTTTGAGTCACACTGGTTGGAATATTTATATGAAAGAAGAAGAACAGCTCTGTTATTCGTTCTGTTCTTGAGTTTGCAAACGGCGCTGTACTAGGGTTAGGTTTTGCGAACTAATAGGCATCTGTCTACTTTGCGGTCGGAAGTTCACGAATTCATTGTCATCACTTCGCGAGTCGGGAGTTCGCGGATTTATGTTTCTCAACACTTCGCAAATTGAAGGTCTCAACACTTCGCGAATTGAAGGTCTCATCACTTCGCAAATCCGGTCATATTCGCGAATCGTTGCAACTTCGCGAACTTCATATTCCGCGAATTAAAAGCACTTTGCGAACCCGAACATTTCACGAATTAGGACAATTTCACGTTTTCAGTCTTCTATTCGCAAACCCTAGACCAATTCGCGATCCAGCCAATTTGCGAACTCGATCATCTTTTGCGAATCAGCCCCTTAAGTCACTTCGCGATCCTTCACTTCGCGAACCATAAGTCTGCGAATTGAACTTTGCGAACCAATTGAGGAAGCAAATTTCACGAACCCATATCACTTCACGAACTTTATCTAACTCCCAATTTTCGAATTCACATACCTAACAAAATTTCGTGAATTAAACGTTTGTCTCAAAGTCAATTCTCAAAATTCAACTATGACCAAAATTTTCAAACTCAGATTTAATTTTCCTCACATTACACGTCAACGATCATATCCAAAACACAAGAAATGGACTCCATTAGCATGGGAAATGATGTTAGACCTCTCATCATCCGACATGGAGAGTATGCAGTTTGGAAGAGAAGGTTCATCAACTTCATTGAAAGCAAGGACAATTCTGATAACTTGCTTGAATCTATTTACAATGGACCTAAGCAGTACTGGACCATCATCCCAGCCACAAGCACTACCACCCCTGCAAGAGAAGCACAGTGTATCTTGAAGACTGTCGACAAATGCAATGGCGAAAAAAAACTGCGACTTAAGGCCGATAAAGTCGCAAAATCATACATGATGCAAGCCATTCCCAGCGACATTCTTGATGCAACTCAAATGTGGTGAAAGTTTAAAAGAAATGTGGGATGCCCTATGGATCACGATGGAGGGAACAGAGGTAAACACAATGGCAAGCATGGCAAATACCCTCATCTCTTACGATCGCTTTCAGGCAAACAAAGGAGAAACTCTTCAGGAAACATTCCACCGATTCCTTGTTCTCCTAAATGAACTAAAAATGTATGGAATTATGAAAAATGTAATGGAGGTCAACATCAAGTTCCGTGGATCACTTCATCCAAAATGGAAAGCAATAGCAATCATGATAAGACAAATGAACGATTTGACCAAAGTCAGTATCCACACTTATTCGACCATCTCAATCAGCACTCCAATTATGTGGAGAAAAGAAGGGAGGAAGCTAGGCCAGTGGGAAGCGACACAATCGCACTTATGACTGAACCATCATCAAGGAAGCAATCAAAGGACAAGGAGATCATCCAGACATCTCAAGCTCAGGAGGGAGGAGATTCAGACACTGATGGAGAACTCAAGGATCTCACAAAACATGGGGATAAGGAAATCACACTCAGGGAACTTGCAAAACAACTCCTTTTGGTTTCAAACTTTGTACAGAAGAAATACTGTAAAAAGCCTGGATCCTCATCCAACCGTCAAAGAACTTCCTCTACTTCAAAGGGAAAAGCTCAAGATGAAGAACATAATCCTTAAACCATCTCTCAAGCCGGTAAATGCTTCAATTATGGAAAAATTGGACACTTTGCCAGAGAATGCAGATTGCCAAAGAAAACTATTATCGAAGAAAAGTTCAATTGGCCGAGCAGAAGGAGAAGGGAATGGTCTTGATGGCTGAACAGGATCGTTGGCCAGACTGGATGACGAAAAGGTTGAAGCTGAAGCTGAAGGAAGTGAATCAGAAAAGGAAACCAACAACAGCTCAGATATGGTTGAGGTAAGCGAAGCAGACTATGACTCATTACTTAAAATGAAAAATGAATTTCTCTATAAATCGAATAAACAGGGTAAAAAGAAATTTAGAGAATTAGAGGCAATCTAGAAGTTCTAGATAAGTTTAGGTATGAGAATGCATGTGAGACAAATTGTATACTTGTTGCTAATGAGAAAATCACAAAGCTAGAAGCTCAAGTGCTGAAATCCGAGGCTAAAGCCAAGGAGTTAGCCGTAGAAATGAGGTCCCATAGAGATAAAGCCATGGACACCTCAATAAAATATGACCTACTCTGTAAGGAACGGGAAAGACTATACTCCAAGATTAAAAAATTTGAGGACCTCTTAACCCCACAAGAAGAGACAGAACAGACATTATTCTAAAATAGAATTGCCGATGTCAACTTCTACAATCCCCATAAGGGAGTTGGTTTTGAAAACCCATGTTTGTTAAAGAAAGGTATAACCGATGCACCGTATCTATATGATGTCCAATATATACAGTCACGCTGTATGACAGAACTCATGATTTTTGTCAGTGAATCCGAAAAGGATGAGACGCACAAGAAAGCTTAGATATCATTTGATTCTTCTGAAGTATCTCCTTCAATAGGTCGGATTCAGACTCGAATTCAGTTATCATCAGATTATATGCCTGAATGCATAAAGAAAATTAGTGATCTCCACTCTCGAAAGAGAGAGAATGTTAGGACCCCAATTATCCAACCTAGATCGAATTACTAAGAATCGAATAGCAAATCTAAGAAATTCGAGAGCTTACGATTGAGATTTGTTTACGAAGAAAGCTTGGGAGAGAAGCAACGTTGAGAGCACTCAAGGGAGGCGAAAATCTTCTCTCTAAATTTTCAATTCTATTTTCGATATGAATTCCCTTGTACAACGCACTCCTAATTTTCTTAGGAGTTCACTTATATATACCACCTCGTGGTATATTTAAACAAGTAGTCCTACAAAATGACTAATTACTATTCAGTCCAAGACTACTAACTTGCATAGCAAGACATGATAACTATATTAATTGAATACAATTAAATAGTTCCAACAATCTCCCCCTTTGAATTCAATTTTTTATATAGCGCGGGTTGTCTTCGTCTTGCAAGTGGAAAGAGTCCTCGAGTCCTTGAATCTCCTCTGTTAGAAAATCTTCAAGCTCACCTGGTCTTCTAGGCATCGGCTTTTTCTTCGAATCTTCTTTCGAAGTTCTTCTCCCAGATGCCGTAAGATGTACGAAGTTACTTGCCGGATATTCGGAAGTCCGCGTTCCATTTCTCCCCTTGAAAGCACACGAAACTCGAAACTCCCCCTATTTGGGTCAACCTTGTGGTGAGATCAAGAATCCGATGTGAGGTTTGGAGAGGTGAACACGATTGGCAACTTCGATCATTGATGTAGTGGACTCAGTTGGCAACTTCAGTACTTGATGATGCTTGAGTCACGTGTCATTCGGTCCTCAGTCCTTGCTTCTTCTTCCGGAAGCAGGGGCATGAAGAGTCGAAGAGAGGGCTCGGGGTTTAGCCATCTTCTCCGTTTCGCCAGATTCGTCTTCTCCGAACGGAAGTTGTCTGGTTCGGCCTCGAAGAAGCATCTCTAGTTCCAGAAGAAGGTAGGCCGCCTCTTTCTTTTGCTAAATCTTCGAGAGCAGAGTTCGAAGTGGTGGTTGGAAGATCTTGAAAAGCGTCCACTTCACACACCTGAAATCACTAAAAGGCTCCCCCGAGGATTTAGTCGTTTAAAAAGATCCAAGAAAGTACACTCTAAAGGTGTAAACATGAATTATAACAGTTAAAATTACTCCCCCTTAAATTCATATTACTCCCCCTCAGTTCATGCTCATCGGAAACATATGACGGAGTAATTTCAAAATCTTAGAGTAATGTTTCATTTTATTTCCATTCTCCCCCTTAATTCATGATTTCGCCCACTAAGAATCATGACTCCCCTCAAATAGTGTGCATATAGTGTTTACAGTTATGCAAAGATATACATATTCACCAAGATATGCATATGAGAATTTTAACACATATGACACAAGGAGTAGTAACGCATATAATCATTTCAGCATATATGCATGAATTCTTAAGCATGCATATGAAAATTTGTGTAACCATTTAAGTAAGAAATATTTCGCTTTTAAACAAGCCTGTGCCAATGCATGTGCGCATTTGAAAATGTGCGAAATTTTTCATGTATACGAAAAACAATGCAAGTAAAATAATGCAAAAATAAAAAATGTATAAAAAATGTGAAAAAAAATATGCAAAGAAATAAAAGTAAAGAAATATTAAAAAACTATACGATTTTTATATTTATTATTTTTTTATTTTTTTTATTTTAGGGTCAGATTACGTCACTTTGATCATGTCCACGCAAAAATTTCACATGACACATATAATAACAATTTGCCGTCAAGTCATGTCGTCAAACTAAAGTCCTAAGTTCATAGAGTGATGCATTTCGACAACTCTCACGAGATTCGCTCTACCGCTCAATTATTTTTATCATGGGATTTATATACTAGATATATCACTCATGTCAAGACAGGCAAAATTATATCAATTAACCTGCTATCAAGGCGCTTTTAATCATTTCAACGAGCGAGAGACCGTGGATTCGGAATCAAAGGGACTTAGGGATTTAGTATTTTGGTTCTGACTTAGAAGGGAAGGGAAATATTTAGGAATTGTGGACTAAAAATCTTCTTCCTTTTCTTCGTCGTCCTCTTCACCGGCATTTTCTTTTCCATCCTTAAACTTTTTCATATTATTCTACACTTGCTCAAGCTGAAGCTCCGCTTTTCTACGAGGCTGAGAGATTATCTAAGGTGGAGTTCTTCTTGTTGGTTCTCAGGTAAATACCGTGCTTCTCTTCTTTTAATCCCTAGAGAGGTTTCAAAGATTATCGATGTGGAGAAGTTCACAGTTATAGAATTCGAACCCAAGGCCATGCTCCTCTTCTCGTCTCGATATAAGACTAGATTATCGTCGGAGAAGTTCATTTCGTGGTGCTCATCTTCCAGCCATTCTGATGAGTTTACGAGATTATCGAAGGAGGAGTTCACAGCAAGATCCATGCCCTCTTCTTATGATTTCTAGAAGATTTCAATAATTAGGAAGGCATGTTCTTTTGGACTATTTTTGCGCGTTGAGCAATACCTTCTTTTGTCATCATCCTCTTTTTTTATTATTTTCTCCCCCTCCTTTTCTCATTTGAACAACCATCCGAAGAGTATAGAAGACGGTTGAAGGCTGGGAATGGGATTCAAAGGAAGAAAAGGACATCGGAAAAGGCTCAAAGTGGATGACTAAGGGCTAATGTGGGGAAACAAAATTTATAAGGCCGAGTGAGGAATAACCTAAGCACCCTTATCATTTTCCTAACGATCTAAGGCAAGGTGAGTATGAAGTCAAGTATCACTAGTTAAGACAAGTAATTGATGTGTGACTTACTCGAGAAATAGATCCAAAGAAAGAAAAGAATAAGGGTTGAATCCTCACATATGTATATTGGCTTTGTGTCTAGTGGAGCAACTTAATGACCTTTAGACTGACAAAATTAAGCAATTAAATCGATCGCATGTCGGGGTAAAATTCTAAGTGACTTTAGCTCAAAGCATCCTAAAGGATTTCGTCATCCCCCTTTATTTTGTTTTATTATAAAAAAATTTATTTATTTCACGCAAGATAAAGCATATAAGCAAAGAAAACACATAGCATAGAACATTCAGTAGAAGATCAGGTAAAGCACATATTACGGAAGATTCAACATGCCTAGTTTTCCGACAAGTAATTGAAATCGTTTTTCATCCAATGCCTTGGTGAAAATGTCAGCTAGTTGGCGCGAAATACATGTCTATGGTGCCTTTTTCTACATGATCTTTGATAAAGTGATATCTAATGTCTATGTGTGCTGTGCGTGAGTGATGAACAGGATTGCAAGTAATAGCGATGGCACTTTGACTATCACTATATATGGGTATATTGTTTAAATTGTACCCATAGTCGCGAAGCTGAGTCCGCATCCACAGCATCTGGGAGCAACAACTGGCGGCAGCCACGTATTCTACTTCGGCCGTCGAAGTTGACACACAGTTCTGCTTTTTGGATGACCAGCAGACCAGCTTTTCGCCTAGAAATTGAGCGCCACCGGACGTGCTTTTCCTGTCCATTCGGCAACCTGCATAATCAGCGTCAGTATAGCCGATACGCTTGAAATTCGTACCCTTTGGATACTATAGTCCAAGGGTAGAAGTGCCCTTAAGGTAACGCGGAATCCTTTTAACCGCGAGCATATTCATCATGTCAAAGGCGTATCGAGTTTACATCAAGTCCAACCGATCAATTAAAAAAAGCTACAACGTCACTTTCCACGAAGTGACAGATATGGCTCCTGCACACCTCAGTTCAGGACCCGTACCAAACCCGATGGCTTCTAAATACGACAGTTCAGAACCCGCATACACTGGTGTGTTGGCACAAAACCAACAGAAGATGGCAACAACTTCAGATTCAACGTCTGAAGAAACACTGAAACTTAAGTTGGAAGATTTGGACTCTCTCTTTTAGTCCGTATATCGATCAGAAAACATTATAGCAACACCGTTAGTGGACCCCCCACTCGACGAGGCCGGTATACCGAGCTCTTCCAATGTCCTACCTTACCTGATTCAGAATTACCATAGATCAATGTTGAACCTACAACAGTAAATGAGGAAGTCTCATCAGAATCACTTCCAAATGCAGAATCTGACTTACCTCAACCTCATGAACAATCTGAAATCATTAGAAGTCTCAGTCCGTAAATGACCGATGCGTCTAGCTCTGCACCACCTCATGAGCGAAAATGGACCCAAGCACATCCGGTTGATCAGATTAGTGGTGATCCTTCACGTGGAGTACGAACACGTCACCAACACAGTTTATTCAGCTGCTTCTTAAGCCAAAACGAGCCAACTAAGGTAGCAGACGCACTAAAAGACCCGGATTGGGTAATAGCAATGCAAGATGAAATCAACCAATTTGAGCGTCTTCAAGTCTGGACCCTAGTATGCCGTCCGCATGGAAAACAATCATCGGAACGAATGTGTATTTAAAAACAAAAGAATGAAGATGGCGAAGTGATTAGGAATAAAGCTAGATTGGTTGCGAGGGCTATCACCAACAGGAAGGAATTGACTACGACGAGACATATGCTCCCGTTGCCCGATTCGAAGCCATTCGTCTCTTCCTGGCTTATGCGGCTCATAAAGACTTCCAAGTCTACCAAATGGATGTAAAAACCACCTTTCTCAATGGCGTACTAAAAGAGGAAGTCTACGTCGCTCAGCCAGAAGGCTTTGTAGATCAAACACATCCTGATCACGTCTATCGATTGGAAAAAGCTGCTCTCTACGGACTGAAACAAGCTCCACGCGCTTGGTATGACGTCTTGAGTGATTTCCTCGTAAAATCCTTATTTATCCGAGGAACGATCGATACAATCCTCTTCATAAAATGGCAAGACGTCCAAGTTTATGTAGACGACATCATATTCGGATCAACAAATCCACAGCTATGCAAGAGATTTGGAGAATTGATGAAGAGCAAATTTGAAATGAGCCGCATGGGAGAGATGCAGTTCTTCTTAGGACTTCAAGTAAGGCAGCTCGATGATGGGATATTCATCAGTCAGACTAAATACATCAAGGACATTCAGAGCATGCCACTCAGCACTCCCATGTCCACAAGCTGCAAGTTAGATGCCGATCCCACAGGAAAAGCGGTCGACATTACATTGTATCGCAGCATCATCGGCTCTCTTCTTTATCTCACCTCAAGCCGACCAAACATCTTGTTTGCCACATGTTTATGTGCCCGTTTCCAAGCCGATCCCAAAGAATCTCACATGCTTGCGGTGAAGCGAATTCTACGTTACCTTAAGGGCACCGCCACTTTAGAGGACTATGGTATCCTAAAGAAACAAATTCAAATTAATTGCCTATACTGACGCTGAGCTGGTTGCCGAATGGACAAGAAAAGCTCATCCGCTGGCGCTCAATTTTTAGGCGAAAAACTAGTCTGCTGGTCATCCAAAAAGCAGAACTGCGTCTCAACATCGACGGCCGAGGCAGAATACGTCGCGACTGCCAGCTGTTGCTCGCCAAATGCTATGGATGAGGACTCAGCTTCGCGATTATGGGGACAATCTAAATAATATACCCACTTATAGCGATAGCCAAAGTGCCATTGCGATTACATGTAATCCTGTTCACCACTCACGCACAAAACACATAGACATACGGTATCACTTCATCAAAGATCACGTACAAAAAGGCACGACTGACATGTATTTTGTGAACAAGGAATATCAAGTAGCCGACATTTTCACCAAGGCTTTGCATACAATTCCAATTCCTTGTCGGAAAATTAGGCATGTTGAACCTTCCGTGATTTGTGCACAATATGATCCTATGTGCTTTCTCGTATTCTATGCTATGTGTTTTCTATACTTAAAAATGTTATATCTTGCATGAAATTTTTAATTAAAAAATATATATATAAATAATAATAATAATAAATAAATAATAATACAATGAAAAAATTATTATTATACATATAAGTATAATATTAGGGGTATGACGATATCTTTAGGATGCTCGATCTACGTCACGAGTAGAATTCACTGACATAAGACTGATTCTTGCTTAAATTTTGTCAGTCTAAGTCGCATTCTTGTGTCACTTAGGTATTGAGTTTGTTCCACTAAGACACAAAACCACTTCTTATAAGTGAGGATTCTAGCCTTTTATTACTCTCGCTGGATCTTTTCTTGAGTGAGTCACACATTAATTGCTTGTCATTAACTTGTCATTCTCGGCTTCATACTTGCCGTGTAATAGATCGTTGTGAACATGATTAGGGCACTTAGGAAACTCCTCACTTGGCCAAATCTAAATTTTCATTCCTTGAATATTGCCTTTAGTCATCCATTTTGAGCTTTCTCCGAATTCCTTTTCTTAAATTTAAACCCCTTTATGGCTTCAACCGACAATTTAATGATTTTGACGCAATATTAGTTCAAGAAAAGGAGCGGGAGAATAACTAGACGACAAATAATAAAATGACAAAAGAAGGAGAAAAACGCACACGAGGAATGCTCAACGCACAACAAACAGGTCAAAAGAACCTGCCTTCTCTACTATGACACTCTCAAAACATTTAAGACGAGGCATGGATCTTGATGTGAACTTCTCCATAGATAATCTCGTACACTCGTCAGAACGGCTGGAAAGAGGAGCGCCTAGAAGTGAACTTCTCCAACGATAATCCGGTCTTATATCGAGAACGAGAAGAGGAGCACGGCCTTGGGTTCGAATTCCATAACCATGAACTTCTTCAAATCGATAATCTCTGAAACCTCTCTAGGGAATAAGAGAAGAGGAGCATGGTATCGGCCCGAGAACGAACAAGAAGAACTTCGCCCTAGATAATCTCTCAGCCTCGTAGAGAAGCGGAGCTTCAGCTTGAGCAAGTGCAGACGAATATGAAAAAAAATAAAGGATGAGAATGAAAAGACGAAACAGAAAAATGCCGGAGTAAAGGAGAACGACAAAGAAACGGAAGATGACATAAACCCTATTTTGCCCAAACATTATCATTCCCTTCAAAGTCAGAGCCAAATTAAAATCCCTCAAAGTCCATTTGATTCCGAATCGACGGTCTCTTACAAAGCCAAAATGATTAAAAGCGCCTCGATCACAGGTATTTTGACTTAATATTACATGTGTTGACTTGAGCGATATGAATATATAATCCCTAGTCAAAGAAATTAAAAGAGTGTGTAGAGTATCAATTTTAATCGTGCTTGATTTCATTAGTTGTCCTTGTAATTAGGGGCTTTATGAATAGTAGTCCTTAGATTAGGACTAGTTTGATATATACCAAGTTTGTTTGGTATAAATAGTTGTACACACATTGAGAAATAGACAAGAAAATTAGATAATCAATCCGAAAGGCTGCCGAATTCAATTCTAGAGCGAGAAACAGCAAGACTTTCTCACACTAAAGGAACTCTCTCTCGTGTTCTTCGAGTGAAGGTTTTCGATCGAAATTCATATTTCAAAATTCTAATCGATTTCCTTAGAATTCATGTCTAGGATTGATTGTATTGACAAACGGGGACCTAACAATTGGTATCAGAGAAGATTCGTTCTGTTTTGAATCGAAATTATTAGAATTCGGATCGAAATTTATATTCTGGAACTGAGTGAAGAACAGTTTTGGCGCGAAATAGTTTTCGATCTGAATTGCCTAATTCTATGTGTATTTGATTTGATTTTGATGTTTCTGTGTTTGTTCTAGCAATAGAAATCGATTAGATCCGTAGCAATTTGAATATCAATTGAGCAAAATAGATCAGATTTGAATCGTTACTGTTTGCGCGAAGAACAAACTTGAACACAGTTTGATTTTGATTAAATTGACATATTTTGCTTCATAATGTATTTAATTGTCTGTTCGTGCAAATCAAACTTCTGATTACGAGCAGAAACCTGCAATTTCATAGTCTAATTCATCGTTTTTGGTTGAATAAGGGTTAATTAGGGTTCTGATTTTATTCGCGGAACTTCAATTTTTCTCGCTAAAGTTTTCGATAGCAAAAATTTCTCGATCGGAAAACTCCGCGCGAAAATTTTTATCAATCAGAACTCTAAGTCAGCAAAAATCGTCTTTACTAAGAACGATTTTAGTAGAAGAATTTTTCGAGTCCTACTTAGCGAAAAACATTTTCGACGAAGACCTATTTTGACCTTGGCGCTCGCAAAACTTACCGTCGAAATTTATTTCGGTCAAAACTAATACTGTTTGACAAAGCGAAAATTACTTGTGCTCGAAAAACTTTTTCGGTCAACGAATTTATTCTGACTAAGCGAGAAACCTACCTTAAGTACTGTTTCTTGCGGTCGAAATAAAATCACGATTAAAAGATTTTTCTCGATCGAAAGTTTATGCACAAATTATTCTCGCTCGAACATTTGCTCGCTGATGCACTTTCTCGCACGAGAACAGTGATGCATTTCAATCACGACTGAATTATTTCGATCAAAAATCTAAAGATAGAATCGAAAATAATTCTCGACTGCTTTAATATCAAACGCTACTAACTAATTTGCTACTTGTGAAGCACATAACATCGCTCAAATCCATCAAAACAACAAACGAAGATCCTTCGTCAATAAAAAAAAAGGAGCAAAGAAGAGATGGATCGTTAGGCCTTCCTCCGCATCAGAGTCCGAAGAAAAATCAGAATCAGACGTCGAGCCAAGCAAGAAGGCACTAGGGAAGCAGTTGGCCTTAATTGGAAAAATGATGAGCAAGAAATACTTCAAGAAGAAGCCCTCATCCTCGGCCAACAAACTTCGGACCTGAAGCTCTAAGAACAAGGAACATGCACCAGAGAGCTCCGAAGTCAAGAATACGAAAGAGCCCAACAAGTGCTTCAACTGTGGCAAACATGGTCATTTTACGAGAGAATGCACTCTTCCCAAGAAAAGAGATGCTAATTACTACTCCAAGAAGCTTCAACTCACGAAGCAGAAGGAAGCAGGAGTAGCCCTCATGGCAAAGCAATGACCATTGGCTCGAAAAACGTCTAGCTCTGAAGACGAGAATCTTGCCCTCAGGGCACGTCTTGACGACCCCAGCGACGCGAAAATCCAAACCAGAGAGACGAAGATAACGCATCCACCTATCACAAGAGTAGAACTCTTCATCCACATTATTGACCATGTAGACTCATACAAAAACAATATGCTATCATGAATGTGAGCAGAAACGTATAAGGAAGTTAGAGGATAAAAATTTCTAGGTCTCAGGAGAAGATAAATAGTTCGAATCAGAATTAGAAACCTCGTGCAAAATAGTAAGAAGAACTTAACAAGAGCTACATTCTAGAGAGACTAGTCAAAATGGAGAGAGAACGACGAAGAAAGAAGACCTTAGTCCACAATTCCAAAAAACTACTTCCCTCTTAGTCAGAAAGCCAATTAAAACCTTTCACAGTCTCTGATTCCACATCGACGATCTTTTGGCAAAGGTAAGATGACTAAAAATGCCTCGATACAGGAAAATGACTAAGATTGCTTGTGTGGACTAGAGTGATAAAAATAATCAGTCCCAAGGTTAAAACTATCGAGTGCTAGGTGAATCCAGTGAGAGTTGTCGAAATGGATTAGTTTGACGACATGACTTTACGGTATTGATCTTTTAAGGTCTTGTGAAATTTTAGGCATGACAATGATCGTAACTAAATAATTGGACCCATACTATTACTAATATAATATGCATATGAAATAAAGATATATATATATATATGATATTTTTTTCTGAAAAGTTACTTCACTAAAAAAAAAATCGCATAAAAATGGCAATTTGAAATGAATTTATATTTCATATGCATTGACGTGTTGAAATAAGATTATCTGTTTTTGCCATACTCTGGCGCGAAAATGAAAGTTAATGTATAGGGAACATGTATCTAGGCTAAAAATGGTTGAATTCGCGTATCTCAAATTTAGTTGCATTGTTTGAGGGGGAGCATTTACAAATTTATGTCTTAAAGCTCCAGATATTTTTAATGATCTTCCTCCAAGTGTTGCAGAAACAATGCGGAGGTCAAGAATTCTTCAAGACTTGGGTATCGACATAAAACTGTTTGTTGGTTAAAATGTGTGATAGCTAACGTCTTTTTTTTATTTAACCAATCTATCTCATTTTTTTGGGGAAACAAATAAAATAAAAATAAGTGCTTCCAAAATTAACTCTAATATTTCAAAATCTGTTGCTTAAGTCTTGCAAATTCATAAATGAGAAGACGGAGCCAGATGTCATCGATCATCAAATTACAGGGAGATAATTGCATTTATTTTCACATATAGGGTGAACAATTGTGTGATCTACTCGAAAATCTTGGGTCAATCTGAAAAACACAGAGAACCTTGCTATCGAGAAATTTGGGCAAAATTCCTAATTTTCCTTTACAGATTCTCGAGCGAAAATTATTTGGGACCAAGTTGTAATTTTCGTCTGCATAATATCGAGCGAAAATTAACAGGATCCAAATGAAATTTTTCTTTCGAAATTTGTCCGGGAAAATTAAACAGTAACCATAGGAAATTTCTCGATCGTAAGTTCTTGATCGCAAATAGTAACGGGCCAAAAATATCTTAAGTGACGAAAATGTCTAATCAGCTGTAGAGTAATATTTTATCTTGATTATTAGTTGTCTTTGTAATTAGGGGCGTTTTGATAGTAGTCCTTAGATTAGGACTAGTTTGATATTTAACAAGTTGTTTGGTATAAATACATGTAAACGAATTGGTGAATAGAGAAAGTTTTGGAAATTGATCCGAAAGGCTTGCAATTCAATTTCTAGAGAGAGAAACAATAGTAACTTCTCACTCTACTCGAATTCTCTCTCGATCTTCATTTAGTTTTTTGATCGATTCTAAATGTCAATCATTATCATCGAGTTACTTAGAATTCATGCCTAGGATCATAGAGTTGTTAATCGTAGGACTAACAATTGTTACCAGAGCAGATTCGTTCGTTTTGATAAAAAATCGTTAGATTTGGATCGATAATCATTCTCTGATTACTGTTCATCGAAGAACAGTTTGGCGCAAACTTTTTTTCTCGATCCAATAGCATAATTCTGTGTTAATTGATTTGATTTGATGTTTCTGTGCTTGTTTAAGTGTTAAATGATGATCGCGATCAGATTTGTAGCTGCTTAAACTTCATTTTTTTGGATTAAATCGATTATGTGATTTATTGTTTGCGCAAAGAAAACATGAAGAACACGTTCCGATTTGATCAAATTCGACATACTTTGGTTCATAACGTGTTTAATGCTTGTTCGTGCGTAGTTAGTAAATGATTGCGAGCAATTACCTGAAATTCACCGTCTAATTCCTTGTTTTTGCTTGAATCTGTGTTAATCGTATTCTGCGAATTTTTCTCGATCGTCTCGCTATGTTACGATCGGATTAATTCTCGATCGAAAAACTTGGCAGAGAATTTTTCTCGGTCAGAATACGAAGTCAGCGCTAGAATCGTCAACACTAGAAACGTTTTTAGTTATAAATATTTCATGAGCATTATTCAGCTCTAAATTTTTTTGAGAGAGACAATTTTGACTTTGCATGCGTAAAAAATTTCTCTCGAAAAACTTTTCGGTCAGACCTTTAACGTTTGACCAGGCAGAAATCATTACACGCGAGAAAACTTTTCCAGTCAACAGATTTATTTTGACTTGTCGAGAAAAACGTAATGTTTCTTTACGATCGAAATAAATTCACGATCAGGAAATTTCTCTCGACCGAACGATTTTGGGCAATTTATTTCGCTCGAAAAATATTTCGCTGACAAACTTTATCGCACGAGAACAGTACACATTATATTCTATTTCGACAAAATTATTTTCGATCAAACTTTAAAGATTGATTCGAAAATAATTTTCGAACTATTTCTTGAATCAAAACACTACTAACGAACTTTGTCACTTGTGAAGCACATTACATCATCTTCAAACGCTCAAAACACTTAACGAAGATCCTTTAACAACTCAAGTACAAGACAAAATGGATGCATACTCGCTCGGAAATGGCAACCGTCCGCCGATTTTGCAACGAGGCGAATATACCGTGTGGGGAAACCGCTTCCTCATTTCATCGCTTTAAAAGATCAAGCCGAGAATTTACTGAAATCACTAGAAGAAGGACCCGCACAGTTTTGGGTGCATGTCCCCGGTGATGAAACGGCAACCCTCAAACTCCCGCATCTAGGCGACTGAAGGAGCCTAGGGAGTTCACAATCGAGGAGAGGGCTCGGGCTAAGGCTGATCTAGTAGCCATGAATACCCTCATGCAGTGCAAACGATATATATAGACAGATTGATAGCCTTTCATCGGCTAAAGGAATGTCGGATGAACTGCATAGGATGATGCAGAGGACGGAAGTTGGCATAAAGGCCAAAAAGGCGAACATTCTCACTGCTTATGACTCCTTCAAAGCAAAGCCGGAGGAGAGTCTATATGAGATCTACCAAAGATACCTCACTCTTCTCAACGAGATGAGAAAGATAGAAATCACGAAGACGAATATGTAGACAAACATCAGATTTCTGTCTCTCTGCCCGCGGAATGGAAGAAAATATCCACTCAAATTCGACAAAATAAAGATCTAGAGGAGTTGGATATCCATGCCGTGTTTGACAATCTCGCACAACATAAGGATGATATAAGTGAGATTCACAAGGAGCAGAAGGGCAAACAGACCGAAGACACTGTTGCCTTAGTCTCGGAGAAGAGGAGCTCGAAATCAAGAAAAGAGAAAATCGTTAGGCCTCCTTCTCCTTCAGAGTTGGAAAAAGAGTCGGACTCCGACGTCGAGCCAAACATGAAAGCCCTAGGAAAGCAGTTGGGTCTAATAAGAAAAATGATGAGTAAGAAGTACTTCAAGAAAAAGTCTTCAACCTCAGCCAACAGACTTCGGACTACAAGCTCTAAAAACAAAGAACGACCAAAGAGCTCTGAGGTCAAGAACCCAAAAGAGGCTACAAATGCTTCAACTGTGGCAAGCCAGGTCACTTTGCCGGAGAGTGCACTCTTCCAAAGAAAAGAGATGCCAACTACTACTCCAGGAAGCTCCAATTGACTAAACAGAAGGAAGCTGGAGTAGCTCTCATGGCCGAACAAGACCAATGGTCGAGACACGTCGAGTTCTGAAGAAGAGAATTTAGCCCTCATGGCCCGTCTCGACAATGAATAGGATGCCGAAACATCCAACCTGACGGACAAAGACAACGCATCCACCTCGTCAAAAGAGGTAGTCTCTTCTTCCACATTATTGACCATGTTAGAATCTTATCAAACACAATATGCTATGAAACGTGAGCAGAAAATTACTAAGGAAGTAGAGGATAAATTTGCGAGATCTCAGGAGAAGATAGATAGTCTCGAATCAGAACTGAGAAGCTCTAGTGCAAAAATAGAAGAACTTACTAAGAGCCTACATTCTAGAGAGACTAGTCAACCTCAAATAGGACATTATAGCGAAAAGATTAAGGAATTATAAGATAGGCTAGTAAATAACTACAATGCCTGGTTAGGAATCTCAATGAGAAAGCTACCCTTAATTGTTGGATAACTGAAGCTACCACTAAGATCACTAACTTAGAAGCTGAATTAGAAATATCAATGCTAAGGTTAGTGAGCTTAGTATGGAACTAGATGCCTGTCAAGCCGCTAAACTAATGGTAGAAAATAATTATGCTCTCCTTAGTGAGGAACGCAAGAAGTTATATGCAAAAATTTAAAAATTAGATGATCTTCTTACGCACAGGGGACAATCCGAACAGACGATATTTTGCACAAGCCCAAGGATATAGAGTTCTATAATCCTATAGAAGGCATAGGTTTTACTAACCCACGTGTACTTCGGAAGAAAGAAATATATGATATTAAGCACATGGGTTTAGGAGTAACCTCTCTTAGAGAATTCACTGAATCGACGTACCAAAACAATTATGATTCATCTATGAGAAAAGCCTCACATGGGCCTGAGATCCCCTTTGACTACACTGAACTAAATTAAAGAGACAGAAATATGAAACCTTCCTTAACACCTGTCGGTGATTTAGTTCAAGTTCTACCTCCTGAATCTCAAGCACACAACGAGGAAGTCAAAGACGTTCATTATAAAAATTCTCTCTACATACCTCCTCTAATAAAACAGATAGAGGAGTCACAGGCAAAATTAGATAAAGAACGAGAGAATTTCGAAGCTGAAAAGAAGAAGTTCCTTAAGGAGATGGAAAATCTCAATACTTCCTCATCCTCCCAAACTACCTCTCACGCTATTATGAAAAGCGTGAAAATCGAAAAATCGCCCTCGAAAGATCAAAAGTGCATTAATAATTCTATTAAAAGTGCTAAGACTAATTCCATTTCACCTACGTCCACAGGGAGCGTAGGGCCAACACTGAAAACGAAGGCGAGAGTGTCTAGTACTAAGATAAAGAAGGAGCCAGTAGATTTGAATGTTTCTAAGAATGTTACTCCTTCTGCTAAAATAAAAGACACTCGTAGTAATAAAAGAGCCATTTCTATGTTCAAAATAATTGCTTCTACTTGTTCACTTCAGCCTATCACATTAGAAGCGACAATTTCGAAATAGGCTCTACCTCAAAAATTACCAATAATCATTCTGAAACAAATGCCACAAGGAAGACTCGTATGAAACAAGATCCAGCCATAAAGAAAGCTTATGGCGCTGTACATGCCTGTACTCACCTAAGGTATCCCATAAAGATTAAATCCCCCAAGCACCTTAGGAGATTATCACAAGAAAAGATCTTTTCCTCGGTCAAACCTTCCAAAGCATTTGTACGTGCTGAAATTAACCTTCCCAGCAAGGTTCAACCCAAATGGGTTCCTAAATCTCCGTCTAGGACGACAAAAGCCGAAAAGGCCAAGTCTCCTATAGAGGCAAAACCCTACCCACTTCTTCGAAAGTGGAATGGGCTATTAAAACTCCACCAAATAAAAATTTAGGAATCATATCTGAACCCAAAACAAAAATCTGCTAATCTGAGAGGACCCATGCTTAAGTGTGTACCTAAAGCTCTCTAAATGGTTTTGCAGATCCATCATGTGTGGTATCTCGACTCTGGTTGCTCCACACACATGACTGGTAATCAAGAGCTGTTGAGCAACTACAAAGACCGACCAAATGGCAAAGTTAGATTCGGAAACAATGACTCAGCTCCAATTCTTGGAATTGGAGATATCATTCTGGAGAATCTGACAATAAAGGATGTTTCGTATGTCGAAGGCCTCCTCCATAACTTGTCAGCATAGGCCAGTTCTGTGACAAAGGGTTCCAGGTGGTCTCTCATGCTGACCGGTGCAGAATTTTGGATGGTCAGGACACAGAACTCCTTCAAGGACTTCGGAAATCCAATCTTTACACGACCAACCTGACGTCCGTGCGGCCCTCGACAGCAGTATGCCTCATCTCTCAGATTGATTTACAGAGGAACAGCCTATGGCATCAACGACTGTCTCATCTGAATATGAAAGCTCTTCAACGTCTTTCGACGAAAAAGTTGGCTCACGGTCTTCCAACTATACTACTACAAAGGGAGCATCAGTGTTCGGCATGTCAATTACGAAAAATGAAGCGAGCATCTCATCATGTCAAGCAAATTGCGTCTACTTCTCGACCATTGGAACTAATACACATGGATCTCTGTGGGCCGATGCAGACTCAGAGTATCAATGGAAGAAAGTACGTGCTAGTGATCGTCGACGACTACTCTCGCTACACTTGGACAAAGTTCCTCCGCACCAAAGATGAGACCGGTGACTTGATGATCAACTTTGTGAACACTACTCAAAATCTGCTGCAACAGACTATTCAAGTTATTCGAACAGACAACGGCACTGAGTTCATGAACAATCACCTCAGTGAGTATTATCAGAGATGAAACTGGGCATTTGAATGTTTGAAGCCATCGAAGAACTTTTTCCGACCGCAAACAGTCTTAATTGAATTTCGATTTAATTGAGATACTGACTGCATCGAATTAGTTTTTCTATCGATAAAATTCTGATTTAGTCGCTGAGATGGAAGATTTTGACCGAAAAAGTAATTACCATCGAGAAATCTAATTAAGATTTTTTGAGCGAAAAACTTAAACACTGAATTAGACAAATTAGATGCAAATTAGATCGAGCGTAAAACTTACTATCACAAATAGAATTTTCGATTTAATTTCATTTCGGTGGCAAAAATTTAGCAGCGAAA